>CM071645.1:2800974-3105289 GCA_036419045.1 Scirpophaga incertulas
TGCTTGTAGTCTGCCTGAGCTTGAATCAACTTTGCCTGCAAAGTTTCATTGTCTGGATTCATGTCAGCCCTATCATAACACATTTGTAAAGCTTGATCCAGGTCCGCCATGTATCTGCTCGCATTTGAAGCCCGCTCTTTCAAGGCCTCAACCCTGTCTGGTCTACTCACCAGAGAAAATGCGCTTACCAACCATTGCAATATGCGACGAATTTCGTTGTAACCGTCCGACATTTTAATAATTATATAACCACGCTCTGCTACCAAAAAAATGTTGCGTTTTCCCGAACGCCCGTTATTTGCTTATATTATTTAATTATATAATAATATTGCTTACCGGTCCGTAGTTCTGGCTTGGCTTGAAAGTGTGTTTTGTGTGTACTAATGTGCCCTACCGTATGTGGTTATAAATATATATCAATAATTACAATACTTGTAGTATATAAATAGGAGAACGCGTGGCCGACCACTTTTCCAATCCAATCCGTCGAAAACCGTAATATGCAAATATTAGTCCAATGGTATATTTTAAACACTTCCGTAAATGATCAATTATTAATCCGCCGTAAATAAACCAAAGAATATATTTAAAAATAAACTCAATAAAAATGCCGTGAAAAAAATCCGAAGTGACAGTCAAGTACCGAAACCGTAATGTCAAAATCTTTTTTTTTATTACTTTTTTAAATTTCCTTTTCCGCGGTCCGAAACTCATAAAGTCCTAAACACTTTATAGAATTTGAAAATACTTATGTCGGACACTGGGCCTTCTTAATCATCTTTTTCCAATTTGCAAGATTTAGTGTTAATCTACCGTCGAATTTAGATGTTTTTAGGACGTTTTGGACCGTCGTCAATCCCGTGAAGGGTAGTTTACCGCGTTTCCGCTTCGTTACCAGCTAGTATTTATATGAATTTTCACGGAGATTCTAAACCAGGGTCATCTGCTTGGGTACCTTGGATTCCAATTGAAATTAATGAAAGCACTAAAATTAATGCTTACGGCGTGTTATCTTATGCTAAAAATGAGTAATGTAGACAGTAGCCCTAGACAAAATGCACGCGCGTCTTTTCTATTCTATTTCTACTAGTATAATAGACTAAGCGTTTTCTATTGAAAAATGCTAGACAAAGTGTATCTACTGATAGAATGGCTGTGTCTACCGTGACAGTAGAAAATAGAATAGAAATAGAAAATAATCTACCGTGTTTCGCCTTAAGTTCCTTTGCTTAAAGAGAAAAAATGCCATTAGGAGGAACTTCAAAACATTTCAAACGTGCGTACTTCACAATTATTTACCTACATTAATTAGGACAAGATTAAACAAACTTTGGATTTGAAATTAAAAATCTTTGCGTAGACATTTATTTAGAAGTAAGTATGAGATTTACAATTAAACATTACAAAAGCGAGTATCAGTATTGAATTCAAATTAGCTTTGTTTACTTACGGTTGTTTCAAAATGACATAATATTAATATTTATACAATCAAGATTATATAAAAAGTTTATCAAATTAAAGATCCATACTATTATTATAATTGCAAAAGTAACTCTTGTCTGTCTGCATTTTTAGGAATGATTTGGCAAAAACACACTATTTTAAAACAACAAACAAACAATCTATCACCAATCTATTGGGTATGAGCAATCGCTTTGTTGAGTAGAAATAGAATAGAACCGTATCTATTTTTTACGTCACAAACTACATTTTGTCTATGAATTTGTATAGAACTCTTCTACTGTCAAAATAGAACACAGACGAGCGATAGAATAGAAACACAGTTAGCATCTTGTCTGAGAGTTTTCTATCAGCGTCATCAAGTCACGTGACGTATCTATTGGAAATGTCAGTTCCATACATTTTTTATGTTATCTATTATAGAAAACGCAAATAAAAAGGCATTTTGTCTAGGGGGGCAGGATACAAATGTATGCGATTGAGACTACTTACGTGATTTTGCTTCGAATATGTTAAAGTAATTAAGCAATTGTGTATTGTTGTATAGGAATATATAATAAAGAATAAGTAAAATAAATAAAGTGGACAGCCTTCCAGTTCGCCACAGGGTGCGGTAGTAAATGCTATTAAATGGCTACTCCCAAAAAGAACATCGCAGATGTCTATTACAAGCGCAATAGAAAAAGAAGAAACGAAGAAAAAGGTTTTCAGTTATTGGCTTCACTAGAACGTTTCTATCTACGTTCGTCCATTGACCGTCACTTCGGTGTTTCGCTTCAGGCGACCGGTGTAGCTACAATGAGTTTACATTCGCTTGCAAACGATATCGACAGCGTAAAGTTTAGTATGAAATCTTTGCACAGCGCCCCTAGCGGAAAGTAATTGTACTATTATTTCATATTAAACTGAGTTTTGTAGTTTACTATACGTCCAATACCTATCGATCGATAGTAAACGCATTGTAGAACAACGATAGCCGCGTACAAATATCGGCGCTAAATTTTTTTGAAAACAATAATTACTTAATAAATACACACGATTAAAATTAAATTGTATATATGCTAGGCGGCTGGCCGTGATGTGATTAATCAGTGCGTGTATAACCTAAGCTTGCCACGAAAGTTGTATAAATTCAAATTCGAGAGAAAATTCTCAATTTACCATTCAAACGACACGTAATAAATTGTAAAAAGAAATTACACAAAATAATTATACAATTAACGACTCCTAAAGAGTTCCTAATTTAAAAAGGAAGACATCGGATGATTTCCTTATTGGCCTATTTGAGAACTTTCAATGTGCCCTATAAAAATGCGGTCATTCAGCGTCCTTTTATAAATTTCCTTTTGTGTTCAGTCTTATTCTAAGGCCTCTCTCAGTAGAAACTAATTTACTTCAATAAGTCAGCGACGTGATTGTTTCAATTTTGCGTCAAAATTAGTTTGCGAAATAAAGAAACTCGCAATTTTTAACGCTGTCCATCGGCTTCGTGAGAAGACTTATAGTCGGTGAAATTTCAATAATGGCCGCCTGATGCAGAATACTGATCCGTCCGTCGCGGTGAATCGGAAACTTTTAATTGTACGATTTTAATTTGGCCCTTGAAGATTCCGTTGGCTCGCCTAATTGGATTTTGATGGCGCCGTCAAAAACAGTGGACCGCTTAAAAACTTATTACTTAAAGGTTAATTCCGAAATTTGCTTCATTCCATTAGTGACGTCTGAAGAATCACAGTTCGATCATTGCGTATTGAAAGAAAGAGGACACTGGCAAATATCTGTCACCATTTTCATGTCCTTTAAAGTATCACTACATATGTACGAGTATATAGTATAAAACAAAGTCGCCATCCGCCGTCTGTCTCTCATTATGTATGCTTAGATCTATAAAACTACGCAACGGATTTTGATGCGGTTTTTTTAATAGATAGAGTGATATGTATAATACATGCATAATATAGTATAGAAACACTAATAAATTTAGTGGTTTCTACTGTGATGTTGTAAATAAGTACGTTTTTTTGCGCTTATAGTGCAAAAACGCTGGCTGAACTCTACGAGACAGGCCAAAATAATGTACTACAGTATTGTCCACCTTAAAAAGTTCAACAAAAAAGTCCACGATTGTATATGTCTATCTCTTAGGGATACCCACCATAACCTTTTTTTTGTCCTTCACTAAAAAATGGTTATTTACGAAGTGATTTTAAACAATACAGCATTAATCCGTATCCAATTAAATACCTTAAATACATTGATGATTTAAAATAGATATATATGGCCCTTTACAGCATATGATTTAAATGAATATTTTCGAAGATGTTACAGATTTAAAAATGCGGGACGCACCGTTTGCGACATTACCCCGGCCTAATCTATACTAATTTATTATAAACAACGAACAACGTTTACATTTTTTCTGTAGTTTATTTAGTATCAGCTTCGCACCCGTGCGAAGCCGGGGCGGGTTGCTAGTATGCTAATATATTTATTTATTTATTGATACATACAAGCAAGCTTACAGTACATAACCAATACGCTTACAAGTTAGTTGTCATACAAAAAATAATAATAAGAACATATACATGCTTGTCAAGAAATTTAAGATGTTAACAAACACTTAAAACATAATTAAATAGAATTAATAAGAATTATAGTCACCATAATTTGTCGATTACATCTAAAAATTATGAATAGTAAAATAATACAATTAAATAATGTCAAAATCTAAATAATAATATTAATATGTCAAACAATTTAAAAGTACATGTCATTAATAATAATTAATTATAATCAATTCGAAACAATTGATAAGATGTCTTGGTGAATGTGCAAATATGTCAATATCACAGTGCTGTGCAAGTATGTCAGTTATCAGACTTAGTGCGTAGTTTGTTGGTGCGTCAGCTGTTCGAACAGTGCGCGTAACAGACCTTACCAGGAGCCGATGATTTCGGCGCGGAGCTAGCGCTCCATCCTGATTGCATGGCATTCTAGTTGGTACTCTTAGTCCAACTCTACCCAAAATTGTTGGACTATCTATCTTTTGTTGCAATAAAGATAAATAAAATTTTATGACCGCCATTATTCGTCTGAATTTGAGGGTTTCCAAGTCCACCAAGCCCGAAACAAACATTGAAGGATACAAGAAAGGATAATACCCATACTTTCTCTTATAAAGCCAACGAGCAAATTTCCGTTGAACCCTCTCTATAAGTAAAATATACTTTTCCTCGTATGGCTGAGTATTATAATGAGTCCTACGGCCAATAGCTCAAATGTATGAATCTGCAGCAGAAATGAGAGCATTGAGTGTTGAGAGGGATTGCTGTAGTGATGAAGGATAAATTGCGAAAAGCGAAAGGCAAATATGAGTTTAAAAGATTTGAAAGCTTAAATAGTTCAGGCACGTACAAAAGACTGGATGAAAGGCGACTGACAAAATGAATTTATAAAACAAATACGAATAGGTATGTTGGTAGTGGACGACTTAGACAAACATACTTTTACGAATAGAAAATATCCTGAAAGAGCACCCGTATTCGACTAGCGGGCATGAAAGTGTTAACGAAAGTCGTAGATGCTAGGGAAGTATGGTTCATGGCGGTAGAATCGCGAAAGCGCACCTCGCCATGTGCCTCGCATGGGCCTAGAGAACTCAGGGGGGTTTTAGTGGGTCCTGTCAGACCGGAGAGCCCCCGAACACACGGCCGCGACTAGCCAGCGCGTTGTCACGGTGAAAAAGGTGCATTTCACTTTTAAAAAAAAAGTCAAGAGTTTTTGTTTTTTTTTTTGTTCCCCTGAGAAAAATGCATTAAATTGCATACGCCGGCTGTGGCGAGCCGGCGGTTATGTGGGGCTCTCCTCCCCAGAAGGGGAGGCCTTTTTTTTGTTCCCCTGCGGAAAATGCATTAAATTGCATACCCCGGCTGCGGCGAGCTGGCGGTTATGTGGGGCTCTCCTCCCCAGAAAGGGGAGGCCTACCTACTAAAAACCTCAGGGATGGCCTTCTTCAGGCATGTAGGGAGCCCCCGGGAACACCAAGCGGCTTCCGTGAACCAGGTAATATGACCTGAGACCAGACATAACTAAAAGAATATAAACTAAAAGATATTAAAAAGATCTATTCAGAAGAAGGGTTTTGAGTAGTGTCTCAAACGGATTCTTTTCATATATTAATAATATTTATCTGTTCACAAGTTTGTCGTTTAGTTTAAAACAATCCGTTACTTACTCTTACGATAGTTCACCCTTTCCACTTGAAGTAATTAATATATGGAGAGGTGAGTACCCGTGGAAAAATAAAAAAAAGATATAAATAACCGTGCTGTAATCTGAAAAATTCAGGAAAAAAATAAATAATGAGCTATTTTAGTGTATGTAACTATACTCCAAAAAGATTACGATTATTACAAAGTAAAATATCAACCATATAGCAAAACTTTTTGTCAAACACCCAAATCGTTATCTCTTCTGGTTTCGTCGGGCTAACGAATCAAAGTAGCCGACCCGTTTTTTTGCTCTCCTGAACATTTTTGTTGGAAGGAGTTACTTACTAGAGAATATCAGACTTATCAGTCTGTTTCCTTAGACAGGACAATCAATAGTAAATCATCTGAGCAGCCAAACCATCTAAAATATGTAATTATATGTGATGAAATTGGCAAAGATTTGGGTTGGTTGCTGCAGAGTCAATTTGGTAGGGATACAATTAACTATTGCATGCCAGGTGTTACAATGCACCAATTAATGACAAAGTTAGATACTCTTCAGATTGATATAAACACAAATTTAATAATTCTAGTTGGTAATAGAGGAAATTTAAATAAAAAGGACTTGGTTTCTTACTATGACACATTATGTTCTCTTAATGTAAATAAAATAGTAATGTTTACATTACCTTATAGTAAAAGCCTGTCTTATGAAGAGAATAATATTAGATATAAGTTGAATTCAACATTGAGTACGATGTCTCAGTACAACTATAAAAAAATACATTTAATTGATATTAATAAATTAATATCTAAATTGTATATGACAAAAGATAAATATTATCTTACTTCTTATTATAAGAGACAAATAGCTTTATCGCTATTATATTATTTTACACATATAGCCAAAACTTTGGCTAGTACACCTGCTTCTATTGAGCAGGACAATAAAATTAGATTAAGAACGTCTTTGGAATTTGTTCCAAATATAACTAATAATATCAATTGTTTAAATTAACAAATGAGACAAAAGATAAAACATCTTGCTATCCAAAGACAAAAGATAGGTCCAATTGCTTAAATTTTGTTCATCAGAATATACAGGGCTTGTCTGGCAAAGATTTAGAAATTAGTTTATTTCTTAATTATGAAAGCATTGACATATTATGTGTTACAGAGCATTGGTTAAATAGCTCTCAGTTACCTATGATAAATTTTGATAATTACAGAGTTGTGAGTTCATTTACCAGAAATACAGCTATTAGAGGTGGATCTTTGATAATTTTACATAATTCCCTAAAATGTAAGGAACGTAAAGACTTGGTATCTTATTCCATTGAACGAACAATAGAATTATCATGTGTGGAACTTGAAAAAATAATTATTATCTGTGTTTACCGGCCCCCTCAGGGAACTACCAAGAGTTTGAGTCTGTTATGGAGGAAGTACTGAGATTATTTGTAAGAAAAATAAAAAAGTAATTGTTTGTGGAGACTTTAATATAAATATATTAGACATGTCACAGCTGTCTAGCAGATATTTAAATCTATTTAAATCATTCAATTTAGTTAATGTCTTTGATGAACCTACTAGAGTAACACCTACATCAGCCACTTGTATAGATAATATTTTTTGCAACAGTGATGTTACTAAAAAATCCATAGTTAATTTCATTAATTCTGACCATAGTGGACAATTTGTGACTATTGAGCACCATCATGCACCATTGGTCCTTGAGGTTACTTGTAGGCCTATTACAAAACACGGTGTTGAAAAATTTAAAAATAATGTTAATGATAGAATTTATTCTTTACCATTAGATGATAGTAACCCAAATAGTTTATATAACAGCGTCTTTAATGTTATCAAAAGTGAATCTAGTAAAATATTTAAACAAAAGTCCATTAAGATTTACACGAGTAAAAAGAAATTCAGTGACTGGGCTACACCAGGTATTTACAAAAGTAGGAGAAAATTATATGAGCTATATGCCCTAAAATCTAATTCTAGGGACCCTGAATTTATTGAGTATGTAAGAAATTACTCTAAAATATTTAAAAAAGTCTGTGTTACAGCTAAAAAACTTTTTATTGCCAATAAAATTAATGTTTCAAAAGATAAAGTAAAAACTGTTTGGAAAGTAATAAACCATGAAACAGGGAAAATAAAACAAAACGAACATACTTATTCGCTAAAGGTTAAGGATAAGTTAATTCAATCTGATAACGAAGTAGCCTCCGAATTTGAAAGGTTTTTCCACCAAATACCTATAGATACTACTTGTAGCCTCGGATCATGTTCAAACGGTGCGGTCGCCCTCCTTGAATCAAATGTAAACAAGATTAAGGAATCTTTTCATTTTAGACATATTGATGCTGAATTTATCCTCAAAACTTTTAAATCTTAATAATAAGAAAACAGAGGATCTGTGGGGTATCTCAACTAATATTATTAAACCAATTATCTCTGAAATTGCGCCTCACCTAGCCCTAATTTTCAATAAATGCATTGATGAGGGGGTCTTTCCAAATCTTATGAAAAATAGTAAATTAATTCCACTTTACAAGTCTGGCGATAAGAGTGACCCTACTAATTTTAGACCCATTTCTATATTACCAGCCTTGAGCAAAATCTTTGAAAAGATTATTTATAATCAGCTATCATCTTATTTTACCCTTAACAAGTTATTTCATTGCAACCAATATGGTTTTACCAAGGGTAAATCCACTACAGACGCTGGAATTTCACTTTTAAAACACATTTTTGATGCTTGGGAGGGCAGACAAGACGCAATAGGTATTTTCTGTGACCTTTCTAAAGCATTTGATTGCGTAAGTCACGACACATTAATGAGGAAATTAGGGCATTATGGTGTCTCTATCAAATCACTCGGCCTTATTAAGTCATACTTGTCGGATCGAATACAAAAAGTTGTTATTAATAAAACTGAATCTGCTGGAACTTCACTAGTTATGGGCGTGCCTCAGGGATCAATATTAGGTCCTTTACTATTTTTAATATATATTAACGACCTTCCTTACTATACAAGCACTTTATGTGAAACAGTGCTATTTGCCGATGATACTTCTCTTGTTTTTAAAGTTGACAGAGGCAGCAATTGTTCGGACGAGGTAAATAGTGCTCTATCAAAAGTTCTACAATGGTTTACATTAAATAATCTTTCATTAAATTCGAGAAAAACCAAATTTGTTAAGTTTTCTATACCAAATGTAAGGCAGGTTAATACACCCTTAAATATTAATGGTGAAGTGGTATCTCTTGTTGAGAGTACTAAGTTTTTAGGCATACACTTAGATTCCAGATTACAATGGTATACCCATATTGATGCTCTGTCAAGCAGACTTAGCTCAGCTGCGTATGCTGTTAAAAAAATAAGGCTTCTAGCTGATGTTGAAACAGCAAGGTTAGTTTACTTTAGTTATTTTCATAGTGTAATGTCTTATGGCATTTTGTTATGGGGATCAGCTGCCACCATTGAAAGTATTTTTATACTACAGAAAAGAGCAATTAGAGCTATATATAATTTAAGACCAAGGGATTCCCTTAGGGATAAGTTTAAAGAAATTAACATTTTAACATTGGCGGGGCAGTACATCTATGAAAATATAATCTATGTACACAAATATTACAATAATTTCATTAAGAATAGCGATGTTCATAAATTAAATACAAGAAATAAAAATAAGCTTGCTGTTCCAAATTTTAGATTACGTAAAACACAAAACTCATTCTTGGGGAAATGTATAACTTTTTATAACAAGTTACCACACAGTATTGTTAATCTACCTTTTAATAAACTTAAAACTCGAGTAAAAAAAACTTTGATGAGCAAAGGATATTATCGAGTCCAGGATTACTTGGATGATCGAAGTGTCTGGGACTAAAAAACCCTCGCTCGTTGAAATAAAAAATTGTTAATAAATTCTTAGGTAACTGTGTACATAATAACATGTATATTTAACTGTACCTATTATAATAACCTTTTGTTACTTGTATAATACATTATTGCTAGTTTTTAAATGATTGTATGCGCGTGTCCTGCGGTTGATTTTTTTTTTTTTTAGTTGTGCTAATTTACACGGGTACCTGTTTTTGGTAATTTGTATCCTTCTGTGGCTTAAGGGTAGTCATACTCTCATTAAAATCTCTTCGGCAGTGTCGTGTGAGGCGGGTCGTTACGTTCCCTAAAACATGGTTGAGCGAAGCGATGGCTGGTTCATGCGTCATGCTCGTGAACGGGTGCTGCCAGCGGAGATGAGTCTGCTCTTTGCTATACTGGGTACTACTCGTATTTATTATAATTTTAATTTAACTTTAATATATTCTTTTAAAACTGTATGACACGGCATTCCTAATATAGGCATGTTTTCTAAATATTTTTTTATTAATTATACTATGTAATGGAAAGTGACTTCATGAATTATCAATATTGAAGTCATTTTCCAAATTGACGACTCTGTATCTATTTAATACAGGGAAAAAAAAACAGCCCTTGCTGAGTTTCTTGCCGGTTCTTCTCAGTACAAGGTCTCCCGCCGTAGATTTGCGAACCGATGGCGTAGCTTTTCGACATTCACAAGTGCTTGTAACAGCCCAGACTGAATAAATGATTTTGAATTTGAATTTGAATTTGAATTTGAATTTACTATGTTTTAATTTTAAGCAGCAGATATGTAAATACATATGAACATATCACCAATTTTTATTGTATCCCAGTGAAATAGGCGGCGGGCTTTTTGCCACGAATTACTTTGCAGAAACGTAAATACGGTAAAGTCCTTTAATCATAATCTGTCTTTGAACATAAGTCTTAAAATAAAAATAAAACGATATTGTTATTCGATTCTCTGGTAAATCTTTTATTTGTAGAAAGGTAAAATTACTTTGTCGCAGCTAATTTCTATATTGAGAACGTCCGAGGCGTTTTAGATTGCCTTTCCCAATATCAAGTATTGTTTACTGTCTTCAAGACTACGTCTTTGGCTCTTCGCCCGTTTTGGTGCTACATCAGCAAGTTTAAGGTCAGGCTTGCGATTTATCGTTTATTTTATCAACACTACGGGCCGCTTCCTGAATATTGATTCCCCTTGATATTATGTCATATATTGTTTGTTCAAAATCCAGCTTCTAGCCAAAACCATGAACGTGTGTACACGTTAATAAGATGATGGTAATAAGTCTCTATATACGAGTATAAGACATACGCAAAATTCTTTTCAATAACTTAGGTTTGTAAACTTAAACATAATAGGGTAACTTTTAAATTTAGTATAACGAACAGCTGTGGTCTCGGCACTAGTTTATGGTTATAATGATTCGGAGGGTCTGGAATGTCGAATTAGATCTGTATGTATCTGATCTGACTTGGCCGTTGAAGGGTAACACCACGTTTTCCAAGTGGCAATTTTGTGGCAAGTGGTTTCTGGCGACAGATTGGACAACGGCAAAGTCACACAACATTAACTATAATAATAACGAAATCGCAATAAGGAACCTAAGACTTGACACGATTTTGTTATATTTCATTACTTTTTAAAGATAAACTAGCAGCTCCATCGAAACTTGGCTAGTTTTTTACAGAATGTTTTTGACGGGTTATATATATAAAAATACATACAAATCCAATGTCTGACCACTACGTCTGACTCAATACGTTTTGACCTCCGTAGTCCAGTGGTTTTAAGGTGTCGCCAACTCTGAGGTCCCGAGTTCGAATCCCGGTTTGTATGCTGAAAGCGAGATGTGGATGTTTGTTACTCTTTCACGTAAAAACTATTGAATGGATTTTAATGAAATTTTACAATAATGTAACTTTACAACAGAGTAACACAACAGTTACAATTTGTAAAAATGATAGCTAGTTTACAATATGTGTATGTCTATTTTACGCAGCTCACTTTGGGTTAGGCTAATTTGTGTAAGTGTAAAGAATAATAGGTCTTTACCTATGAAATTGCCGTTCTGCAGTACTGGCCATTTCAAATCAATTAGTTTTTTGTTAGGCTAAGAATTCTAATTTCAAATTAATTTTCGTTTTTAAAAACATGGGATTCTTTTTCCAAAAGTAGTCATTTATTTATTGATTAGTGTTACATTTTCATCGCATTTCAATCTGTTTCGCCATCATGGATACGTTAAAAATTCGAGTAATTATGGAATATGAGTTCCGTCGTGGCAGCAACGCGGCACAAGCGGCACGCAACATCAACGACGTTTACGGAGCTAACACTACAAACCAACGCACCACCTGTTATTGGTATGCTCTCTTCCATTCTGGGAATTCGACTTGAAAAATAAACCTCGCGGTCGTCCGAAGACTTTGGTTGACAATGACGAATTAAAGGCGATTGTGGAAGCTGATGATACACAATCTACGGCTGAATTAGCAGCAGCTTTCGACGTTAGCGTCAAAACAATATTGGTCCATTTGCGTCAAATTGGCAAGGTAAAAAAACTTGACAAATGGGTGCCCCACGAACTCAATGATCGCCAGCGCGAAGTACGCGTCGAGACGTGCCTTGCACTGCTCAACAGACACACAAATGAAGGAATTTTGAACCGCATTGTTACCTGCGATGAAAAATGGTTCTGTTTGATAACCGCAAGCGCTCAGCAAGTGGTTGGATCCTGGTTCAGCACCTAAGCAATGCCCTAAACGAAAACTTACCCCTAGAAAAGTGATGGTCACTGTTTGGTGGTCTAGCGCCGGTGTGATCCATCACAGCTTCTTGGCCGAACGGGATGAGCATTACTGCAGATGTAAATTGTGAGAATTGAACACAATGATGGAGAAGCTGGCACATTTCCAACCAGCATTGGTCAATCGCTCTTCTCCACTGCTCCTGCACGACAACGCGCGACCTCATACTGCACAACAGACGGTCTCCAAGTTGCAAGACCTGGGGTTGGAAGTTCTCCGTCATCCACCCTACTCACCAGACCTTGCGCCTACAGACTATCACTTTTTCCAGAATTTGGATAACTTCTTGGCGGGAAAACAATTCAATCAATTCAAACCCGAGAGGCAGTACAAAATGCCTTTGAAGAATTTGTTGCTTCCCGTCCAGCTGATTTCTTTAAGAAGGGCATCAATAAACTGCCACTACGTTGGCAAAGATGCATTGATTGCATGGGTGATTACTTTGATTAATACAAATAAAAAATACATTAATAAAAATCGTTTAAATTTTTTCATGGAAAACGGCAATTTCATAGGTAAAGACCTAATATTTATTTATTTACAATATGTCAGTACACTGTCCCATTCAAAGGTTTTCATAGGAGTTCCCAATCTAGTACCCACACACTGTTTCAACCAATCACTGTTCAAGATTAATGAAAGTGAGGCTTTCATTGCGCAGTCTTTCGAAGCCGATATTGGAAATGGACACAATATTGTTCGCTCACTATTCATTTTTTTTCATCACTGGATACAAAGGATCGAAAACTGTAATTTGAGTTTCATAAAAGTGCTCAGTTTTAAGTCTTGTTTTATTTTAGTTTTTTTTTATGTAAATTAGAATCAGAGACAGGTCTAGGCTGTTGATTATATTAAAAATCTGGAGGTACTGTGTTTTTCATTAGAAAAAAAAACTTCAATGAAAATATTATTCCATTTACTTTAATCAAGTTTGAATGAAGATCAGCTAATGGCGTTGACACTTTTCTTTTTAATCAAGCACTCTTTTGAAATAATATTAGAAAGAGTAAATTTATAATTCAAATTTTATGGCGGCAGCTTAAGATTAACGACTATTTTAGATTTATAACTACAAAATATACTAAAGAAGTTACAAAAAAAACAAATATCAACGCTTCTCATGGAGGCGAAGGAAATGGATGAAGGGTTCAAAGTTAAATTATGTAAACCATAGAACTATTTTCTATTAAAGAAATTAAAATACTGCAACTGGGTAGATGACAATTTCTTTTACTTTATATATAATAATAGTACTCTTTTAGATGAGAAATATTGTAGATGTAACGATATATCTGCGATTAATACTTTTTAAGATTTAGCGACATGTTTGCGGCGCTGTTGCAACTAAATAAATAAATAAATTTCTACATTGGCATACGTTCATGAGATACAAATTGATCAACTCTAATAACTATTTAATAAAATTAGCTATATTCATTTGTAGTCATCTACCCTTTTTGATGGGGTTGGTTAGGGTTTGTATGGGGATCAGTTAAATACGCGCTTTAAAGAAATATCTCTGAAATATAAGGCTAATAAATAAAAATCAAAATAATAAAATATTCTTCAAATAGGATTTTTAAAATCATTTTTACATGTCAAAGATGCTAGGCTATTGTTTCACAAGTCTACGGCTCTGCGTAGACTTGTGGGATCTGTAAGAAACTATAAGATCTCTCTATTTCTAATAGTTTTTAACAGAACCCTCAATTAGAAGCTAGCCTCGGATAAATAGTATGAACTAAGTTCCCTTACAAGTTTAAACAATACATTATATCTATACGAGTCCAGTCTAAAGATCGGTGTGGAGATTCTTGAGGACAACTTATTTCCACCAATGCGTGTGTAGCTGGTATGATAAATAACTTGTAGATCTTTCGGCAGCTTATCTCCATCAGGGGGCGTTCACTGTCTGAGAAGATTACTTTGAAGTTACTCTATAGGTAACCTGCATTTAATAAATACCAAAACTCCACAATTTTTATACATTATATCTATGTATAAAAGCTACAGTTTCATTGTGTTATTTACTATAATAGGAAGTAATATGAATAAATTCTTAATGAGTTCGTCTCGTCGTTCCATTACTTAGAACTACAAAGGAAGTTTCAACAGCACCAGGTAGGCTTGGTAGTGACAGGAGCTGTCACTCCGCACTGGCTCCGTAGCGTCGAATAACTTGTGCGTGATTTGTCGACAAGTAAGCTGTGTAGTGAAGGAGACATGGTCGTCGAAATATTTTTTGTTATTCTTAATCATCTTTGTTAACAAAGAAATTATAATGTTATTGTAAGTGATCACTGATCAGAACAGATATTCTAAGTTCTTATTCAATTTATAGCGGTTTGCTCTTAATAGAAAGTTTTTTAGGCATAACAGACCAACATTGTAATTGGAAACATCATATACACCAGATATGTTCAAAATTAAATAGATTTGTGTTTGCTCTGAGTCGTATAGGTCAAATTGTATCAAGAGAGGCTGCTATCACTGCCTATAACGGCTATGTAAACGTTTATTACGTTACGGAATTACGATTTGGGGAAACTCTACTGATAAAGACAATGCGTTTCTTATTCAAAAGAAGTGTATCCGGGTCATATTTGGTTTGAAAAACATTGATTCATGTCGACCGTATTTTAGACAGTACAAATTGCTTACATTACCTTGTCTGTATATCTTTGACATATGTTTATTTGTATTCCAAAACAAAAATTTGTTTGAAGAAAATAGTGTGGTATCTAAGCGAAATCTCCGTTCAATGTATAGAAATAAATTATTTAAACCAGCTGCAAAATTAACACTTGTATCAAATAATTCATATAATATGTGTATTAAAATATACAATAAATTGCCAGAAGAATTTAAAAACCTAAAATATGTCAAGTTTAGATCTTGCGTTAAAAATTGGCTTGTAAGCAAATGTTTTTACAGCATTCAAGAATTTCTTAATTATAAGTGATTTTATTTTTTTTTGTTTGTATATACACTTGAAAAAGTAGGATTAAGTGAAACGTTTTGTTAGACATTAAGATCTGTTTAAGAAACCTTAATTCCATATACAATAAAGAACTTACTTACTTACTATTTGCATATTCTATATACATTAACAGTATGTCCCTGTATGAATATTGTCTTCCCATGAATTTTGTAAACAGACTCAGATTATAATTGTGTTGTGGGAATAGGCGCCTATTATAGTAAATTTAATACAAAGAAGGGCTTATATTTATTACACGTCTGCTTTTGTTTTCGTATATAAAAGGCGCGATTTTATGTATGTAACATGTTCTTACAACTGTTGAATAGATAGGAGAGATGATATCATAAAAAAATCTTATATACAAAACATGATATCATGTAAAAATGAATGCGATAAACATTATTTGAGAAGGATGGAAATATCCTTTTTATATTAAGTAAAAAGTAACATATTTTCAACTAAAATACGAGGTTATTTCGAGATTATTCTGAGATTTTGTTTTAATATATATAATGTAGCTTTTTCTTGTTTACAATATCAACAGACATCACTTTTAACGATATACGAAACATAACAAAAATCTTACAGTACACTTACGCACTTATCGTATTAAATAAACCAAAGTAACGTTATCCTAAAAGAACAAAGTAAAATTTTGCTTCACCTCTCTCAAATTTTGTACAGCAACATTATAGAAATGGGCGAATTATCCTGTAACCCTCGTGATAAATTTAACACTATAGATAAGTATATTTCTTCCACTATTTTACGGAAAGGAGGGTGGATACGTGATAGGCTTAAATGATGTTGAGGCGGAATAGATAACATGTCTACCAGAAAGTAAGTTCATTAGATTTTCTATGTAATATGAGTATTCTCTGGGTTTGAAGTGAACACGGAGGTAAAAGGGTATATTGTAAGTACACTAAATAAAAGAGATTATGGCGTTAGTATTTTATGCTTTACATTTTCTATAGTATTATTTTGTTTTGCAAAGTATCAAAAGTAAAAAATCCACTAGAAAATTCATCTATGTTTTAGTTAAATAACTAATTCAAACAGAATAAATAATAAGCAAAGTAATATTCTGATCTGCTTAGCATAGTGCATAATGCATAAGATCAAATGTTACAACGACGTGGACTTTCTCTTTCAATGCAAAGACATTGTGTAGCTTTGATTCTCGACACGGTACTAATTGTCCGGAGATGTCTCTCTCTGCAGCCCTAAGCACTGGTAACTTAGGCCTTGCCTCACTACCGGCGGCATTTTAGGCTACCATTCAAAAAGTAACATCATCTTCTAATCTCTTCCAGGTAACCTTGGGGAGGAAATAACCTAAAAGAAGTTACAAAGCAGGAGAAAAGTGAAGAAATAAAATAAAAACCATTAAGCGTTGCAAATTGGAGTAAGCTTGATTTTACTCATGAAACTGCGACTGTGTTTTAATTTTTTATATTATTATTCTATTATTCTTAACGTGACATATCTTTTCACGAACAAATATGATTAATTGCAGTAACACAATAAAACATTATTATTGCGGGTACAGAATGGAGGCACTTCAAAGAATCCATAATCCGTCCCGAATCCACAAAAATATTGCGATATATTTTACAGTAAAACCAATGAGAAAAATTTCGCCAATTCAATTCAATCTTTGGCCCTGCACATTTGAATTATAATTATTGTAAAAATGGCTGATTAATAACATATAAGTTTATTGGTATACACAAGATAGTATTAACGCTGTCCCCTAGCCTATACAAAAGGACACCGTTCCAATTTATTATTGACTTATTACACTGACTCACGCAACGATAAATACAGAGAATTTTTTCGTAGAAGCACAGTTATCTAATATTCTACAGATATAGTACTATGCGGAATATTTTCTGTTATTTTGTGTTACGATTTAATAAAGATTAAGTATTCTTAGATACTAGGTCAAATTTGTTGGTTGTTGCTAAATCTAATTTACAGTACATATGTGCTAACTTTCATTTAATTTAACACTAACACTTTAATTTTGTTTAACAATTTGAAGCCGGCTTAATCATTATGGTGTAAGGCTAAAAAATACAAAAAAAAAACGTTAAAGGTCTTGGTCACTGGTTGGGTGACAATAAAAACTTTAAAGCTCGTTGTCAAAAATCACATTTAAATTGTATTCCCGGCTCGTTCGAATAGAAAGGGATGGTTCTATTGAGCCAATATAGCGCTATCCATTTCTAACTGTACTCAAGCGGGGATTTGTTTTTGAGTCACGCTCTATAATACGGGTTTCTAGTTTCACGATTTGAGCACAGACTATAAATGTATTAAAGTTAGGGATTTGTGTGTTAAATAATAATTAGATGCGTGTATATATTAAGTTGATATAGAAATGTTATGACTAAGATATAGTGTTCGTCTGCGCAGCATTAGTATATTTTTATAAAATGTAGCTTATACATCAGCAGCATCAGGGTGTTTGGTGCATCGTGTGCCAAATTGAATTCAATGATTGGAGGGGTCTTTGGCTACCTCATAAGCTCCAATAAAAAAATCTTGTTTAACCGGTTTTTTTTATGCTGATTTTAAATGGTTTTGGGTGAAAATTTACAAAAGTCTACATTTAAAGTTTAATAAAATAAAAGTTATTAGGTTTTACTATATTTTTTTCTTCATATTTAATTTGGAATGTTGTACACTTCTTTTGAATTTAAAAATACTCGCCAGCAACATTTAGTTTGATTTTAAGAGACCCGTAAAGATTATTCTACGTAAAAAATAAGCTTGAACGTCAACTTTCGATTTTATTTAAAAAAAAAACTAAAAGTGATCATATTCTTCCAATTTTTTAAAAACATCTCTGGACTATCCCCTTTCTAATGTTGTGCAGTTTGCCATGAAAAGTAATTAGTAACATCACTAATTTTTAGACGCAATTTTCTTATATTCAACAGATGAATTGATATTTCAATATAGGACTAACCATTCAATGCAATTTGGCACACGATGCACTAAACATTCTGTATTATTGTAAAGTTTTATTAAAATCCATTCAGTAGTTTTATGTGAAAGAGTATCAAACAACCATCCATCCAAATTTTCACGTTTATAATATTAATTATTATTATTTGTATATCAAGTGCTTGATAATCTTATTATGTAATAATTACTAAGAAGTTTTAGTATTATTATCCAAAAGAATATTCAGCATAGAAAAAAATTAAAATGAAAGGACATCTACAACAGGCTGCTGCTTAGTCTTGGTCACAGAGATCGGGCGAGATCTGTCTCCGCCGGCATTGATTGCGGCAATGCTGGCGGACGAGGGAGGTTGGAGGGCTGTGGCCTCCTTCTGTGAAGCAGTGATGCTCCAGAAGAAGGCTGCCGAGCGGGGCCGGGAGATGGCCGATCCCGCTCGAAGGAGGCGGCGCCGGGCTCGGTAGCACAGCTGCGGCGCCGCCGCGGGTCGCCGGCGGGCGCGAGGAAGTCGCGACCGCTACGGCGACCCGGGATGGACCACGCCCCTTCCGTGGCCGGGGGGCGTCGTCGGTGGAGGAGACCGGGGGAGGTAGTGAGCCTCCCCCGAGGAGGGCTCCCCTGTATCGGCGGGGAAGCGGAGGCTGGGGGTTCCCGGAAGTGGCTTGATGTTCCCGGGGGCTCCCTACATGCCTGAGGAAGGCCATCCCTGAGGTTTTTAGTGGGTAGGCCTCCCCCTTCTGGGGAGGAGACCCCACATAACCGCCGGCTCGCCACAGCCGGGGTATGCAATTTAATGCATTTTCCTCAGGGGGAAAAAAAAAAAGAATCTTTAGATCGCCAGTTTTATTCCGAGAAATCCTTACTGAACCAACACATAGAGTTCCTTCGCAGCTTTAAACATGTTCTCTCAATATTATTTATATAATATCTAGTTATTTGGTAACAAGTTGAACGCGCTACCGACGCTTGTTTAAAAAAAATATAATTAAGTTTGAAAAAAAAAATGCCAATGAAAATAAACATAAAGAAAAAAGCTCTTGTTATAACTAGTACCGTTTCTCAAGAATTCAGGTTATAAAAACTTAAGAATGAAACGACTGAACTAAGAATTTGAGTCAGTAACAACGAATCGTGGCGAAGTTTCGTATTTCAGAACGCCATTGAAATTATGCGGTCTTCCATAAGGCAAGATTTCGTCCCTTCCTAATATTTTAAAAGTTTTTGCGAGCTCGCCAGATTTTGTTGCGGACTATGATAACATTTTTGCTATAGAATTGTAAATTCCGTTGATCAGATGAGTTTTACACAAATGTCTTTGGTAAAGTTTTGCTGTACGGCTTAAGTATTTATGTACAGTTGGTTAGTTTATATAGTGGGGCTGCCAAAAAATTAAGTCAATGCGAGCATATTCATATGTCTATTCTCGTAAATATTTTATAAAAATTGTATTACTTTGTACATATAAGTTGGCAAAGAAAGCAATATGACTTCGCAGACTAAAGTAATGTTTACAATGTTTAAAGTAAAAGTAACTTTATTTTGTCTAAAATTCTTAGTAAACTATGTATCTACTTATTAAATATTATGTGTTATATCTGTTATTGTAGAATCACAATTGTTTTTTGCACCGAATATTTTCTGCTACTATTTAAAATAAAAAGGAAAAGCCTTTTTACTGCGAAGACAATTTGAATCCTTACTTTTAGTGAGTATATACGATACATATATGTGGGCGCGATACTGTCGTTTGGAAAACGGGTTATTTTCTACATTTTTATTTTGTGAATTCCGCCATCACGCTCGGGAGCGGGTGCTCCCCGTTGGAGGGCCCGAACGATGACTCTCCGTTATATAGATATAGTATAATAAAATAAAATATATAATAATAACACAAATTTCTCAACACGTTATCACTATATATTTACTGTGTTCTCTCCCCTTCTTTTTATGCTTTCATATTCTTATAAAATATTATTAAGGTTATCATAGCAATCCCTAGACATATTCTACAATTTGGTCATTCCTAACATCAAGTCTGTCTCTAGATATAGAGTGTCGTTCATACATAATTTATTGAAACACTCCATAGTTAATTATACATTACTAAAACAGAATTAATTTTCCCCTTCATCTTTAGTCTTGTAAAATTTTTCATTCGATTTTTCTTCTGCATCTTTAGATTGGACCTGGCGCCATTTGTAGGGGGAGATTAGAATTACTGGATTTGACGTGACTGTGTAATATAAACAATATAGAACAATTGAACATTATATCATAGCCTGTTTTGTCACTCAATATTTTAAAAGCAACCACTTTGCATTGTGACTTCAGATCCCTTTACTTTTTTCATTTACCAAAAAAAAAATACAATACTGGAATCATATCCTCAAACAGCTACATCGACATGGCAGACTCGTCATACATACGAAAATATCCATACATTTTGCGGCCGTGATGCAGAAATTTGCGTGGAAATGAAGGCGGTGAAATCCAATAAATTTAAAACGAAAATCTCGAGATACGCAAATGAACCACCAAAGATCCGGAGTGAGATAAAATAGAAGAGGAAATGAACATTGCCACTCAGTGGGACACCGAGATTTTAAATACAACTAACTTTTATCCACATCTGTGACTTGAGATTTATTGGACTGTTTTATAGTTAGCGAGAGTAGAAGGAAAGTTTGTGTTTTTTATATAACAACTAGCGGACCCGACAGTCTTCGTCCTGTCAAAAAGATTTGTACAGTGGCAGTTTTTTGTTCCTAATTATTTTATAGATAATGTCGCATAGCCGCAAAGTCTAAATGACCTATTACATTTTGTGGCTATTCAATTTTGGAACGTGACATTAAATCCTCCAACGATGTATTCTGTGCTCCAACGCACGCACGCACACTGTTTTGATATAGATATGATTGAATTTCAACTATATGTAGCGTTAATAAGCGCAAATTGACTCTTTGATGTTAGGAACACACCTTCATTGCTTAGACAATAGTGAGTGCTTGCAATATAAACTTTATACAATAACAATAAAGCTCAATTCGACTGTACGTTTTAGTTAGAAAACGTTTGCATGGGTAAATAAAAGGGCTGTTTTTAGGGTATTTCCGATAATTATTCGAATTTTCCTCATTGTAAAAACCCTCCTTGAACTTTAACGAACATTAACAAAAAAGAATTGGCCAAATTGGTCCAGGCGTTGTTGAGTTATGAGCTTACAAACACATTTTGCGATTCATTTTTATATATACGAAGAAGCAGGACGTGTAATGAAATGTACCTACAGTACCTACAGTCATCTATAGTGACAGATTTACAACAAATCTACAATATCTGCAAGGACTATAATGTACATCGGTTTGTAATATAAGATCTAAAGTCAATTTCCCAATAATTATACCACCTATCCTTAGAAAACACAATGACAATGGTCTACTTATATATAAACACGTTATATACATACCACTCTTATAATGTTATTATTTATAATCCCAACTAATATTATAAATGTGAAAGTAACTCTGTCTGTCTGTCTGTTACGCTGTCCCGCTTAAACCTCGCAACCGATTTTGATGAAATTTGGTACAGACAATCTTTAGACCTTGTCTTGACTTGACTTGAGGGATGAAGGGGTTTGAATAGAGGTTGAAAGTTTGTATGGGATTTCTTAATTTTAAAAGATAAAACCATAAAACTTTATATTTAAGCACTTGATAAGAAATCATTAAACATTTCTAGTTCTAGCATTTTTGAAATTTCGACCAGCTAGGGGGTGAAATTCAAGACCCGGGGGCACATGTTTGTGTAATGAAAGAATTTTAACCTTAGTCATGGCTGTTAAAATATGTTTTCATTAAACATAACAACATATATTAGATATATCATCACTCTAGATTCCATATCAGTGGTTAATTTGGTCTAGGCGGCAAATTAATGCCTTTCTTCTTATTCACCTATCCCAGTTCGCCCCAGAATGCCTAAAGTCTTTACGGGCTTCTGCATGCTTCTGTTACGGATCCTGGGGAGTGGAGAAATTTTGCCCATTAATTGGCCATGCTTTTGCATTCTATAAGGACGTGTAGTGGCGATTGTTCTCACTTCGCTATTCTGGATTGTTTAGTGTTTGAAACTCTGTTGGAGGGTCAGGTGAATTGTTTGCGTTTTGGTTATAAATCTAGAAGTATATTCTTCGGTGGATGATACTAGGCAGTGATACTATCGATGGGGGTAAGCAATCATTTGCTTCGTAAGTGAATTAAGCAATAGCAAATTCACGTGGAGATGAATCTTTGGTGTAGCCCTCTATGGAATATGTATAAACCAATCCTGAAAATATTTTTACTCATAATATACAGACCGCGACTTAGTTTAATACTCAAATAACATGAAGTTATCTCAATTAATATATTATTTTTCGGCGCTTCTTCAAAGCACATCTCCATTTCGCTCTAACAATGTAAGTAGAAGCGAGAAAACCAATTCGATTCATATCTGATCCTCATTCAAACGTTTATGAATTACGGAGAATGATTAAATTATAGGAAAAATTCTATAGAAAATTATTGACAATAAATTCTTCAGTCAATCGCAGGGGCCATTGTCCAATCAAATTTCAATAGAAATGAGTGCCTTTCATAAACGACAAATTAAAAATCGAACTTTGCAGCTTCAAATGCTGTCTATTGTTTTTTCCGCCTTAAGGACGCCGGAAATCTTTACAATAAAACTTTTGACTGAACTTTAGTTTGGAACATAAATAAGATCATTAGAAGTGTAAATAGTTGTAGATAATTTCTTCACTAAAGTTAGATCACATTCAAACTTTTGTGTTTGCTTTTGTATATAAAACTATACACTTGAGATTTAACAAGTCAGAAACAAGTCAGATAAAGATTTCGGCTACTACGCAACAGGTCGCGGGTTCAATTACCGCACGAGACAGATATTTTGTAACACCAACAAAAATTTGTAACGGTCTGAATGTTTATGTGAGATTTTAATGTTAGTGACTGCGCCCACGACACAGGATATACGTAAATCCTAGTTCGCGGTGACGTTTTATTTAATTAAAAAAAAATGGTGGAGTTTTCACAACTTCAAATTAATCTTGTCAGTCAATTAACGCCCCCTGATGGAGATAAGCTCCCGAAAGATCTACAAGTTATTCATCATATCAGCTAATAGACGCGCATTGTTGGAAATAAGTTGTCCTCAAGAATTTCGACACCGATCTTTAGACTCGACTCGTATAGATATAATGTGTTGTTTAAACTTGTAAAGTAAGTCGGGTTCAGAGGGCCTAGACAAGATGCCTTTCTATTTTCGTAATCGCATCGCTAAAATAAAAAATGTATGGTATTGACTTAACCATACATTTTTTATGTTAGCGATGCGATTACGATTATCGAAAGGTATCTTGTCTAGGCCCTCAGACTATTTACTTATCTGAGGCCAGCTTCTAATTGACGACCCTGTAAAAATACAAGGAGACAAAAATAACCCTTGCTGGTTTTCTTGTTGGTTCCTTCCAGTACAAGATTTCTCGCTGAAGGCTTGTGAACAATACGCTATTTATTCACAAGCCTATAGTGGTCTCTTTGAAATGCAAAAGAGATTGTAAACATTCTATTTGAAGAATAAGTTTTTGATATGTTTGTGGTATATGACTTGTGGTTCCTATGATTCTAAATTCAAATAGTTCTACAGAACTTATTACGCACTTACCGATGTTCCGAAGTTAATGAAAAATATTTTAAAACATTTTTCAATATCTTTTTAAATAATAATAGTAATATATAGTATCTCCCTTCTACTTTAGTACACTAGTAATGAAACGCAATCTCAAATACATCTAACTCTGGAAGCGCCAAAGGTTTGTGCCAAGTAATAAATATCACTGAGAAATAATATTGTGACGACAACGCTGGCTTTAATAACAAGAATCCCGCGTCAAGAAATCTTTCATAAAGGCCTCAGATCGGCTCAGACGTGATGAATCAGCCAGGAAATTTCCTTTCATATGTATATACGCTTACAATGTACGAGGCAAGCCCAATGTATAGAAAGTGACCTGAAACGACGATACTTTTACAGCCGGTGACATTAAAGGAAAAGTAAAAATTAGGATGAATTCAATGCATAAGACTCGGTAATCATTCAAACATTTCAAAATTAACCAAAGTAGGTAATATTTTTATTATAAACTTGCTTGTTGTCAGTGTTTTGTTGGCGTCAAATGTCAATGTCATTAACATTTCATCATTTTACTTTTGATAGAGGGAACTGAGCTATACAGACATTTTTCTTTTCACCTTTTTTTTTTTTTTTTTTTTAATATCTGTATTAAACTGTGGTGCTTCCTATAAATTTTATTTCTGTTAGCATTATTATTGTAGTTTTTAAATGATAAAACATACTTGTGTCTAGACTTAAGGTTTCAATTCCATTCTATATTGTGATTCCATTCTATATTTAGCTGTAAGCGGGTAGAAGAAGGTTTACATAAACAACTTTTATTTAGGATTTATATTTTATACTTTATTATTTTACACTATATTATATTTATATCATATTATTTTATTTTATATATAATTAGGTAAGTATTATTCTTTTTAATGAACATATCTATTGGCTCTGATCTGTTCCATTCGTGTTCATCTTTATCTAGCTCAAATGACAGTTTTTACAGTAATGATGATGAGGCATTGGATATTCAGCTGCAGAAAACGTTTAGTGATGCTAAGAAACAATTTAATTTTGTTCATATAAATGCACAGAGCATACCAGCACATTATCTAGATTTGCTAGCATATTTGAATAACAATAATATTCACGCCATTCTAGTGTCTGAATCTTGGTTGCACCCCTCACTACCATCAACTTCATATTCTCTGCCTGGTTTCCAGCTTATTCGCAATGACCGTAGCAGTTCTCCCCACGGCGGTGTAGCCATTTATCTTCGAGCCCACCTTCCGTTTTCTATCCTAAGTAGGTCTCCTCAGCCGCCACCCATAAACACTGCAGAGCATCTATTTATTGAAGTTTGTTTATCTCACAGTAAAGTCCTTCTAGGTGTTTATTATAGTCCTTCTTGTGAAATTGATTATTTTGCATCATTTGAAGAGCTGCTGGAGGAGTATTCCTCTGTGTATAATCACAGGATAATCATGGGCGACTTCAATACCTGTTTGCTCAAGAAAAATACGCGTAGTAAACGACTTCAGTCCCTAGTTGATTCATGCAACATGCACATACTTCCTCTCAAACCGACACACAACTTTCCTAACTGCCATCCTTCACTTCTTGACCTCATAATGGTGTCCTCTCTTGAGCATGTCGTTCAACATGGCCAGTTTGCTGCTAATCAATTTTCGCACCATGACCTCATCTATCTCACCTACCGCATACGCCCTCCAAAACTAAGACCTTCAACTTTAATGTTGCGTAATTTTAGTAATTTGGACTTAGATCAGTTGCGCAACGAGGCCAAATGTATCAATTGGATGGAAATAAGTCTACTCGATTCTGTAGATGAACAGGTTGCACTTTTCAGCTCATTACTAACAGCCCTTTATGATAGTCATGCCCCTGTACGTCCTGTTCGCATCAAGCACGCTCCTGCACCCTGGCTCACTGATGGTGTTCGTGAACTTATGGATGAAAAGTTGCGATCAAAGACTCGATACAAAAGGAATCCAACTGAAACAAATCGCGAGCGCTATAAAAAAACACGGAATCGCTGTAATACAATGATTAGAGACATCCAAAAACGCCACATACACAAGTCTGTTGAAAATGGTAGCCCTGCCGAGATTTGGCGTTTTCTTAATAAGCTTGGAGTTGGTAAGGCTAAAGACAAGACAATTAACACTAATATCGATTTAAATGCTGTAAATGCACACTTCGCTTCATCGAAATCTATAGATCCTAACATAAAAAACAATACGCTTATTAATCTTTCTTCACAACCAAAATATTCTTTCCATCCTTTTCATTTTACTCAATTCACGGTGTGCGGTGTTAAGAAGTGTGTGCTTGCTATTGCCTCCAATGCTAGTGGCAGTGATTGTATCAGTCGTAGTATGATCGTTCCCTTAATTGACATCCTTGCACCTGTCATCACTGACATCTTCAACAAATCCATTTCCAGTAGCGTATTTCCTTCAATCTGGAAGGAAGCATATGTAACTCCCATACCTAAAACTTCCAATCCCAGTACCTTTACTGAACTTCGACCTATTTCCATATTACCTTTCCTATCTAAAGTCCTAGAAAAGCTTGTACACGGGCAACTAGTAAATTTCCTACATAGTAACAATCTTTTAAATCCCTACCAGTCTGGTTTCCGCCCCGGTCATAGTACGACTACAGCACTTGTTAAAATCAGTGACGACATTCGCCTTGGCATGGAGAACGGCGAGCTAACAGTGTTAACTTTGCTGGATTTCAGTAATGCGTTTAGCACTGTTGATTTTGACATACTTCTAGCAACTTTACGCTCTCTTAATATATCTCCGCCGGTTGTTGAGTGGCTTCAAAGTTACCTGTACGGGCGTCGGCAGCGCGTACGCATTAATGACGACTTTTCGTTATGGTGTGATATAACTGCTGGCGTACCGCAGGGTGGCGTTTTATCTCCTCTTCTGTTCTCTGTTTTTATCAATTCTATTACTCTTCCCTTAGTTTCATCCTATCATTTGTATGCAGACGATCTCCAGATTTATACACAGGCGTCAATTAATGACCTGGCTAAAGCAATCAGCACAACAAATTCCGATTTGAAGCATATTTCGGACTGGAGCAGAAGTCATGGTTTGCTTGTTAATCCAAAGAAAACGCAATGTATCATAATTGGCAGTCCTTGGTACATATCCAGAATCAATTACAGTTCCTTACCGGTCATTTATTTTGATGATTCGATTATTAATATAAGTACAGAGGTGAAAAATTTGGGCGTTTATTTCGACAGCTCCCTTTCATGGCACAAACAAGTGTCAGAGGTCAGCAGGAGAGTGTATGGTGCATACAGCTCCCTTAAACGCCTTAAAAATTTGCTTCCTATTAAAACAAAAATTTTACTAGCCCAGTCCCTTCTTCTTCCAATATTGGACTATTCCGATACGTGTTACCCTGATTTGTCCGTTTCCCAGTTATACAAATTGGAGCGTTTGCAGAACCTGTGTATACGGTTCATCTTTGGGCTACGCAAGTTCGACCATATTTCTTATTATCGCTCCAAACTTGAATGGCTACCAATAACCCGTCGGAGAGACTGTCATATCCTTTCCCTTCTCCATTCTCTGCTTACCAATCCAAATGCCCCGGAGTACCTCAAATCCCGTTTCGTTCTCCACTCCTCAACTTTAAATAGAACCCTTCGTTCCTCGAATGATCTATCTCTTGTTCTCCCACTACACTCTTCAATATTCTATGACAAATCATTTACGGTCAAAGCCGTCAGGCTCTGGAATTCCCTTCCAGAAATAATAAGGCGTGCAAACTCGCATGACTCTTTCAAGCGAGCGATCAAAACGCATTTCTTGCAGCTGGAAAATTAGTATTCTCCATTACTGTTTGTAGTGTTTTAGTACATGTATTTTATGTAGTATATGAATGTATATTAGTTTTTATGTAGTATATGTATTTTACATCATTTTATAAATATATATTTAATATTTGTATCTCCCGTCAATCAAGTTTTTTATGTTAACTTTCCATTACTTTTAGGTTGCCTGGAAGAGATTGCCGCTTTGGCAATAAGGCCGCCTTTTGTATTATAGTATTTAGATAGTATGTATAATACATGTGTAAATGTTGTTTTATTACAATAAAGTTATCATTCATTCATTCATTCATTCAATCATTTGTTTGCAATTTGTATTCGGGTATTTTTTTAATATTCAAAATAGGTATGTATAATAAACATAAATACTATAAAAAAACTTAAGCCTAGTATATCGCGAGGCAAGCACCAAAGTACGGCTGCAGAGAGAGAAATCTCCAGACAATACGTGCCGTGTCGAGAATAACTGCTTTTTGTATCCGGCCTTTGATCCATTCGTCAAGCGGGATCCTCTTAAGATCTTGATCGAGACTCTGTTATTATTATAGTTATCTTATGTCAAAATCAAGTTATTATCATTATATAGTAATTAACAGCTATAAAATGTGCAATGAATTACCTGATATGACATTAATATATTATAGAAGATATGTAAAATAATATGATCTACGGAGGCAGTAGCGGTGTTAGGGTAGGGCACGGTTGGGCGACCAGGGCGCCGGCCACAAAGGGGCGCCGCAGTAAGTATTTATATGTAAAGGGAATTGTGTCGTACTTATCTCGCCCAGGGCGCTGGTAGAGCTAAAACCGGCACTGTACGGAGGAAAGATCTACGGAGGGTATAAAAGCGAGTGCAAACTATTGACTCGGGCATTGCTGTCCGTAATTTTTGCGTGTTGTCGCTAACGAAAAACAGATGGCGCTACGTGTGCTATGTAGCGTTCGAGCGTTCGACAGCAGCCGAATTTATCCGAGCGCTCTCAAGCTCAGAGGCTTCGTGGCGACTGCCATTCTCATTTACTTAGTCGACGAGTGAACACATGCTTTTCAAATTACCCTCTATAGCTTTCTATTAAATATTAGTTTCTTTTGCGTAAATTAATTCAGAGCCTTAAGCATCTAGTGTTTTGTAACAAGTTACGTCATTCTCTTAATAATAGCGTGGATCTTCTTATAATATAGTATTGTACTATATTTCGGGACTCCGTACTATATACTAGTGAAGAAATATGTAGTACGCGAAAATACTATATTTCCGTACAAAAGATGAATTTATATTATGCAACGCTAAAACTAATAAAAAGGAATATCTTGCAATTTTTCACGCACAGACGTAATGTGCGTGCAACGGAACGCGAATCTGTCACAATTCCATCCTAAATGATACGTCAATGTCAAACTTGACAGCGTCGAACCAACGTTTACTTTTGCTTCCCGAAGGAAACTCTTTCGTTAGGTTGTTTTGGGATACTTTGATTTTATTGAGTTAAGTAGTTTTCGTCCTGAATTAAATTACATAATAATAATGGAAAGTAGCGATAGTGAAACTACTGAAATTGTCGCACTTACACCCACTAAGAAAACTAACTGTTATTTATATTAACTTAAATATTGGGTGTAATAATGCCACTTTTATTGGAGATAATAAATTGTTAAAAAATGCACGAAGTGAAAAATTATATAACTTTTATACACAAATGAATTAAAATATAAAAGTCTTTTTTTACCCCAAAAGTACTATATTTTTTGAAGCGTACCTACTATATTTTTATAGCATTTTCAAAAAACTACTATATATTGACAAAAAAATGTTGGCAACTCTAGTTATAAGGTCAAATAATTAATAAATAAAAAAGTTGGAGATTATTATGGTAAGCTGACGACTTGACGACAGCCACAAAAGAAAGGGAGCATTGATGCAATCATCTTAATTTTCTATGGCACAATAATTTGTTACCACACGGAAAGTCCAATCCATTGGTAGAGACATTATTTATTACAAACACCATTTATTCTGCCTTGTACGGAAACTTAATACAATTTGGTTGGCCATGGAATTCTTCATAACTTCAGCCGTCTTCAAAGTTTGAACGGATGGACAGTTTTTTTTCTTTGATCTCGCATTTATAAAGGGCAACCCTTTGACCTTTTATCAAGTTTTTCGCTACTATTTTTATTTAACCTCATTCCAACCATTACGGAGGGCGTCTCTGGAAAGTATTCTATGTGCCGTTTGTGTCGTTTGCCCTCACCCTTTGATGGGCCGCTTCGTTGTACTCGTTATCTAAAACATGGGCTTGTCTGTCTGTCATAAAACCAGCGGTTTGTCGCGTTTCAGATAAAAAGGCTTTGTTGCGTAAATTTGTCAGAAGTCCAGTTTTATATTCGATTATATTATGTTGTGTTTTGTCTACAAAAACAAATCTAAAATGCGCTTAAATTTCTTGAGCAGAAGTTGGGTTTTCTTTATTCATTTGTATAATCACTACATTACTAAAACAAAGTCGCTATCTGCCGTCTATCTGTCTCTATATACATAGCTTAGATCTTTAAAACTAAGCAACGGATTTTGATGTGGTTTATTTAAATAGATAGAGAGATTCTTAAGGAAGGTTTATATGTATAATACATGCATAATATAGTAGAGAAACACTGATAAATTCAGAGGTTTCTAATGTGATGTCGTAAATAAGCACATTTTTTGTGCTTATATTGCAATAACGAGATAGACCAAAATAATATACTACAGTATTGTCCACCTTGAAAAGTTCAACAAAAAAGTCCGCGCTGGTATATGTCTATCTCTTAGGGATAACCCACCATAACCATTTTTTCTTTGCACCCGTACAAAGCCGGGGCGGGTCGCTAGTGTATTACTATAATTTAACTTGACGACCGAGTGGTTAGTACACTGGATTCAAGGTGTCGCCATCTCTTGTCGGGTTCGAGTCCCGGTTGGGGCAGATGTTTGTATGATGGATACGAGCATTTGTGCCTCAGTCATGGTTGTAAATATATATTTCTATCTAGAACATTTATATATGTATGCCTATTCGTTATTCTAGGTCACATAACACAAGTTATATAGTGCTTACTTTGGACTAGGCTATTTAGTGTAAATTGAAGAAATATAAAAAAGATGCAATAATTTGGAATCTTTCCCAATTATTATAGTTATAAAAAATCAGTAATGTAGTTTTCCTAAGCTACTATGTTGTCTTTTATATTTGTAATAATCATAAAAGTTATTTAGTAAACATTCTAAGCTGAAAGGCAAGTAGCAATAAATATTTAAAAAATAACAACGCTTAATTATTGTGAAGATATTTAGCAGGTCTTATATTTGAGTTAATTTATATAGAACGAAGTTTATATATAATAATAGATATACTCTCTCTCTCTTTCTTTTCAGTAAGTTATATACGATATAACTTATTGAAAAGGCACTATTTGAATTTGCGTGTTCCACCTTAGGCAACATCATCACTTTACATCAGGTGAGATCGTTGTCAAACGTACTCAAATTCTGATATAAAAAAAAAGAGAGATTGAAAGAAAAGAGAGAACTTAAGGACCCCGGTTACCATAATACAAATCCCTTACCTAATTCGGTGCTGGAAGATATATTTTATTTAATTTAGTAAAACTTATTTGAATTCATAATTCGAACCTATGTTAATTTTTTCCTGTTCAATAAAGAGTTATTATTATTTCATTTAATATGGCCTCAAGGCATTTCGGACATCATGAACCGAAACCTAATTATATTCCAATTGAATTGATTGTTGTCTGACATGAACATAATCTGAACACCAAGAGGTAATAAAGAAATCTCAAGCCCAAAATCACATTGATTAGTATCATACAGTTCCACAGTCGTTATCGGCCACCTCCCATTATCCGAATGTAGCTTAATGACCCAAACTTCTTGGGCAACTGGAGAACGCGTTCTGGAAGGTATGTACGTGAATAACAATAGCTCCGGCTACGCTACTTAGAGATAAGCGTTTTCATCACTACGACGCTAAGCCGATAGCGAAAAGGTTGAATATCACTTAACTCATGTCCGATTCTAAATGGTCCATATTTGTCGAAGACCTCAAATAAACCCTCCCGAAAGTCTATTATGCGGGTCGCACCTGCTACTTTCCGGACATATTTCAATAAGCCCATTGATTCCGTTATTTCAGCGACAGTGTTTCAGATGAAAAAGTTTGGAACTCATGGATTGCGTAATTCTTAAAAGAAAGATTAATAACAATACTAACTCTTTATTGAACAAGAAAAAGTAGACTCAGATTCCAATTATGAATTCAAATAAGTTTAAAAAAATAAAAAAAAAATATCCTCCGGCACCAAACTAGATAGGGAACCTGTATTACGCTAATCGGTGACCTTAAACTTATAAACTACAAACTATTGCAGGAAAAACAGAAGTTAATAAAATTGCAGGTACAATTGCAGGAAAAGCAGGAGTTAATAAGATTGCAGGTACAATTGCAGGAAAAGCAGGAGTTAATAAGATTGCAGGTACCATTGCAGGAAAAACAGGAGTTAATAAATTCCCTGGGTGCTGGTTATTTTTGAAGGTTTTTAATAATTTGAGGAAGAAATATTTACTCCTAATTAAGTAAATAGCTCATTCAACCTTACTTTTTCATGGCAGGCAGATTAGCATTACATGTAGGTACTTAACACTTATCAGCTCTGTTCGAACTTTCGTTAAATGTCAACTAACGATATCGTATAAATCACGAAACGACCAAGTTATTTATAATCATTAAAACATTACGATGTTATACAAGACAATAAAATATTTTTATACAAATATTGGTAGAAGAATTATATATATTATATATATATATATATATGAGAGTGTATATATATATATTGCATATATGTGGGTTATATATATATATATATATGTATGCATTAGAAGATAGAAAGAAAGAAAGAAAAGTGTTTGCTTGTGAAAAGAAAGAAATCTCAATAACAGTTCATAAAAAACATCTGCTAAACTGCAGAGCAGTTTGTTGGCAGTTGTAGCTCCCAATGAATCCCATATTTTAATAGGTACACAACACTTTCTCACTAACTGACTAAAATAACCATTAACACGCTTTACTTAAACTACATAGTATCAGTCCGTACATATTTAACATATACTATATTACATATATACGGCCCGATATTTATTTTATGTTATCTGTTGATATTTAACCTACATATTTTCATGTAAATTTTGAAATAAACATTTCATAATTTTAATCCGAAGTGATTTTTTCGACACAGAATTTTCCTCCATCTCCGCTGACAGATTATTATAAATTAATGGTATCAAGTACTTGTTAGACCTACGTCCAACCTAGTTGGTACATCGCGGTACGTCATAAGTTTTCCTCTGTATCCTTTGAGGCCTTATATAAGTAGTTTTGTGTTCGTCATTATTATAGTGTTCCAATGCTATCAGCATCACTGCCTTCTCATGAACTGGCAGTATGTTACACTCACAGAATAGTTGCTCATAATCACTACTTTTACAGCGTTCCTTTGTATTTTTATCCATTAATAATTCATTTCTAGTATTTTGCCAAGGTTTTATTATCTTTATATGATATCGTATGCCGTCTGCAATTGCTTGCACAATTTAGAGGTTGACTATTAGATACGTCTCATACCTCTGACATTAAGTACTAAAATGATTAAATAAATATATTATATTTTTTTTTACATTATATAATCACATATTTACCTAATGGTTAATGGTGATAATGGCAAAACATTATAACAAGTCAGAGTAACCCAAACAAATACGAGTATAAAGTATTTCTATTGCAAAATTTGTATTAAGCTTAGAATTTTGTCTTTATAATAATTTACACGAATGCCTGAATGAAATTATATTGTCGCGACAAAAGATTGTTACATAGCCATAACATGTCATCAGCGAAATGTCTGATGCCGCTTGTGGTAGCGATGTGGCTGCAAGGTGATCGATTAGTACTGTTGATAGTATACCTCTATAAGGATTTCGTTAAAAATACAGCCCTATTACCTAATTGGGTCAATAACTATTGGGATTAAGTGAAACGAGCTGAAAATCCATAGCGTGTCTTTATACCCGGAAGGAAACGTCGTCGCTTTAAGCCTTTCACTCGAACGTTCATATGCAGTTGCTTATCTGTTGGAATCACGTATTTTGTAAGCACATCGAAGATAGTAAATAAAAAATAAGAATAGAATGGGTTTGCGAGAAAGCAAATGTTTGTTCAGGAACCAGGGGCCTGTCCGTGGAAGAAGACCGTCGATTTAAGCCAAAGTACGTTTAAGGGCGCGCCCTTCGGCGGGCAAATGGAAAACATCGGAGGGCGCAATTTAAATCCGTCTTTTTACTTCATCCTTTCTAGAGGAATAGCAATCTTATCAAATCTGTAGGGTTTGCTTTGCCGCGTTAATGAGTTGAACTTTTTCATTGGACGTTTAACTGAAGTGTTTTGCCTTAGGTGAAGTTTGTTTCTTTTTAAAAAGTACTATAGTAACAAATTTGACAAGAGGACATTGTTGATATTTCTGAATCTAAATTACTTGATATTAGACGTAGTAGGCATCCCCCAGGAGGGCTCCCCTCTAGGCAGGGGAGCGGAGGCTGGGGGTTCCCGGAAGTGGCTTGATGTTCCCGGGGACTCCCTACATGCCTGAGGAAGGCCATCCCTGAGGTTTTTAGTGGGTAGGCCTCCCCCTTCTGGGGAGGAGAGCCCCACATAACCGTCGGCTCGCCACAGCCGGGGTATGCAATTTAATGCATTTTCCTCAGGGCAACAAAAAAAAATGTTTTATTATACATAAATGTTTAAGTGTTAATTGTATTAAAAGTCAGTCCGGTAAAGTAGGCTTCATAGCATGTTTTACGTTTGAACTAGGAAAACTGACCCTTTTGTGAGCGGCACCGTCTAGCTTCATGTGTCACTCACTGTACCTAATTCGCATCAACAAGCCCAACGGAATTTCAGTCAGTGCAACGTTGGTCACGTTTGAGCCGTGCGCGTTGATGCGGGAGGAACAAGCGTAGCCCAATCGCGTTCACCAATTTTCGACCACTGTGCCGAGTAACTGGCATCGTATATCAGACCTACATATATATGTAACTGTTGAATATTGGTATAACTTGATCATTGAAGTAATAAATTACACGAAAACTATTCGAGATTAGGATGAAAGGCTTACATATAAAATAATGCCTACATGTACACGACGCTGTCACACTTCACTTATACTGGATTTTTAGAAGATCTCGAAGAGAGGTGGCGGGAATAGTTCAAATAACATATATTAATTACGTCTTACTCTAATATCTATTTATATCTATTCCGAACATTATACTCATAATTTTCATTCCAAATACTACAGTAAGCTTTGTCTCGACATTTCTATATCTTGTTTCTTTGTGCTTAGATAAGGAACAAGCAACCTAGATGGATAAATAATTACTTACACTTATATGTATATAGATTTATGTATATCTATTTATTACACTTATATGTAGAGAAATGGTATGTACTTATAGTTACCGATAGGACATGTATTTTCATACACCGTGAGATTTGCAGAAAAATTTGCAATGCAACCCTCACAAAATTAACAATGTACGATGCCATCTTTTTACAATGTTTGAATAAGTACTTGACCACATTTCGCATGATGTTAAACTCAGGTCAAAGTTATGGTGAAGTGAATCTATTCAGCACAAGTCTATTCACTCTCGTATTGAAAATACCTGGGTTGTAGTATCGCAGGAATATAGAGAACTGCTAAGAATTCCATTGCTTCGTACTCATCAGTATTATAAAGGTGCACGCAAAGCGATGGAGCGGTGGAGTGGTGGATCTTCCAAGACGTAAAGATGGATCTTAGCATACTGCAGTGGTAAAAAAGGAATAGTGTAACAAGTTCAAGTTCTTACGAACACTCTTAAAAAACCGATAACTTGGAACTCTACAATATTCAAAACTGAAAGTTTCAACTTGCCAGAGTATCGTGACTAATTATCCAGCACCTGGCACTCTGCCGAGTTGAGAGCAGTCAGCTGGTACTAGGGAGACATATAATATAAGATCTTAACGATACCTAGAAATTTCACTATAATGTTCTACTCTTAAATCCGAAACAGCAATGCGAACACTGTTGCCTTGTTACAGAAATATGTATAAAGGAAGAATCCTCCGGTCTGTGATGGAATCTCCAATAGATGTGATTTTGTGACTGATTGTGTAGTTGTATTCCTTTGGAGGTTATATGCAAGTAGAGAGAGGAACAGAATAAACTTAATGACGATTACATTAGTGTTAAAAATTGCAATGTATAAATTCGAATGTACAATACGCGTTGTCTCAAGGAGAGATATTAAATAGCTCAAATAAGGATTCATAGACACTATATACTTTTTTTGTACGATTCGTTGCGAGATTATTTACAATAAACTCTTAAGCATATTCAATATATATATATATTGATATCAAAACTAAATCTTAATCTCTTCATCCAGGTACAATAATAAGGCATATTGTATAGTTTGGATTATGATGACAAATTGCTTATGACATACCTTGGCTAAGCTGATGACATGAGGTCTTCATAAAAACTCGTCCAAATATGTTATCTGTAACATAAAAAAATATTATAATTAACAACAAATTTTTTATATGTTCATAAAAATTTTAATTTAATCGGCTCAACAAACCCGGCGAATTTCTTATTATGCCAAACTGATTTCGTAATAAATAGATAGTTCCTTAATTAACTTCTTTTTCTAGAGTTTTCTAATACCTCAATTGGTTATTCTGCTATTTTTCGACGGAGACGAATCCAGCAAATAGGCCATTGATATTGCAAATAATTTTTTTAACATAATTATTTTACGTAAGTTTATTTGAATTTCTTCTGTTTAACTTTTAAAAGGTTATAGAGATTTTTGTAATAACCTGTCATTTGATTGCAGATAGCTTTTATGGTAACACTTCGAAAATCATTTGAGGCAATTAAGAATTGTGGTAGCATCCTCAGCTTTGTATAGAAATAATTCTTGTGCTCCTTGATCAATTTCTGTCGGCCAAGTATTACCGAAAGTAAATGCCATTGACCTAGTAGATCCAAAAGATTGCTTCAGTTGGTTGAGATCGAAGGAACCTTTCACATGAGACGCTTGGATTCGTCGTATACTAGAACGTGGTAAGAAGCAATAAAGTATATTCAAGTAAGTGCAGATCGCATATTTCAAACGAGTTTTACTAGTAAGATTGCTTCATACAAATTACTGAATTTCATTTTTTCAACTAAAACATTTGTACCAGAATACACTGGCATAATTATAAAATCTTAGCACCAAAGTTCAAGAAATATATCTTTTATTAAATTTTACATTAACTTTATGTACAATAGAAAGTTTTCGGAAACAATTTCAGAATTTCGTAACATTGATCTCTGACGCTACAAGCTTGAGCATTTCAGTGTCATTTATATAGACAATTTATCATTGTCAGCCTTTTGAAACGATTCTCGGTCATCCACCCATAGGGAGCGTCGTGGACAACTGCCCAAGAATATTAAATTCTTCCTTTGAACCCCGAGAGTATTTCATCAGTTTTTGTTTCCACCAAATCCAGAAATGCCGACATCTGTTTGAAATTCATGATTTTCCATATTTGATGGAGGGTGCGGTAGTAATGATGGAGGCTTTTGAATAATAAGCAGTCGCCACGCTTCATGTTTTGCACAGAGAGAGACAGAATGCATATTATTTGAGGTAGCGTGGATACCGTCCAGGCATAGCACTGAGTGTGTGTTTTAGATTTAGAGATTATCGTTGCAGTTATAGCTAGTAAATTTTGTTGCAGTCTAATTAATAGTTGTTAATAGTAATAATGATACAAATAGGGGCTTATCAGAAAACCTAAAATGCAAACTTTGTTGATGACTGATTTGTAGTAGCTAGTAGAAGCAGCGATTGGAAGCATCCGAAATTTCAGGCTATTCCGAAGCCAACTGTCAACCAACTGTGTATCAATGTGTAACTGTCAAACAAATTGTCAAGATTATTAAAACCCAAAGTAAATATTCAATGAAATTCCACGTTTACTGTGACGTTACTGTAACAGTACGAAACATGTTGAAATTGTTTGGAAATCGTTTTTTGTTAGTGATTCAAGAGTTTCACTTTAGCCAACATTTCAATTAATATTGTGATTGATTTTTTTATGTATAAATTATACATGTTTTACAATCAAGAAGATAATAATTGTGATTGCTATACTCTTACTATGTCTAATAGCGTTAAATATTTAGGGATAGTAATTGACAAGCACTTAAACTGGCAGGAACATATTGATAATTTAAAAAACCGAACACGTAAATTAATACCTATTTTTAAGAAACTTCGACATTTGGGATGTAATCGTACTAATGAAATTGTATATCACAGCTTGTGCCAATCTTTGCTCTCATACGGCATCATTGCTTGGGGTGGTGCCCCTAAGTCTACACTTCTTAAGCTTGAAACAGCACAAAGATTAATTCTAAAAGTGATTCTGTTTAAACGTCTCAGATATCCCACATCTGAGTTGTTCAAGGAATTTGACACTTTAACAGTCAGACAACTATTTATCAAGACTGCTGTTTTAAGACAACTGGTTATACAACGTAACTACATTTCAGAGCGTAGACTACATACTGTATAAGTTTCCTCCTTGTAAAACTGTCTTCGCTCAACGTTTTTCCATATTTCTGTGTCCACTCTTATTCAATCGTATCAACAAATTCGTCAAGTTAGAAGGCTCGACTAAATATATATGTGGAAGGAAACTAAAACAATATCTTCGAATGTGCGATTATGATGAGACTGAAAACCTATTTAAAATTATAAAGTAAATTCAAATATATTATTATTTCTTTATTTAAAAGTATTTCTTAAATCAAAGTTTTTCTTTTCTTTTTTACATCATTATTATTATATTTTATGTATAGGTATGTGTATGATTATCTATGTATATGTATGTGTATATTTAATATGTAGGTGTATGTGTATATGTGTATTTTATTACATATATAGGTAATATATTATTTTATTACTTGACATATCGAGTGTGTAATGATGTTTACGATGTTGTTTTGTATTAATTTCGTCGTATCTTGTCTGTTAATAGTATAAGTGAAGTTTCATTTTTATCGGTCAAAAATGTATACCACTGATAGGACTATCGTCATTCATTACCTTGCCGTAACACAGTTAATAACTAGTACGGAGGGTAAGTAAGCATTGTGTGTAGATGAAAATGTATATATTTTTAATGAATAAAGTATTATTATTATTATTAATCAAGGGAATTTATCGCAATTATATTTCTGCGAAGTAGTCAAAGTGGCAATAGACTCACCCATACTGGGACTAATTTAAATAATGTACTTTGTACCTTTGTCTTTACAGAGGAAGAAGAAGAAAAAGACAGGCTTGATTACATATCGCACACATATCAGTTCAATGGCACATCTTAATTTTGCATTTTACGGAAACGGTGATTAAAGTTTAAACGTAAGTTTTAGATGCGAAAGAAAACGCACCGAATAAACAATTCCCTCTCTCGATAACCCTCGATACTGACGATATGATATTATTACTCTTTAAAATATATTGATCACAGAAAATTCATTTCGCATTTTCTGAAGATATGCTATTATACCACCATGTGCGATGTTGTATATTGTAACTGATTTAAATTTCACTTTAGGTGAAAAATTTCACTAATGTTATAAATGAATTAAAAGATAGAATATTTTATTATATATATGATATAAGATCGTGTTAGCCATCCGACTCTATAATGTGAATCATTGCATGTCCAAAATCAATAATTGATGTCGAATTGTTAGCTGGAACTAACATTTTGACATTTAACAGTTGGAATAACATTTTGACATTTGACATTTGTTTCATGAAATCCTTGCTTAGTAAAGTTCTCAAATTGTCTTCGCGTAAAAGAAATCGTCCAGATAGTTGAACCTATAAATAAAAATTATATTAGACAATTATTTAGCAAGCACATTCCAAAACATAGCCGACCCAAACTTTAACTGTCTACTTACTGGTATCCCATCCTCGCCTGTTATCTTTATCGGAACACTGATAAATCATATCCGTTATGTTTTGATATATACCCTTATCGCGGGTCGGGGTGGTAAGCTGTAGTAGATTATTGTAGACAGAGGCTTGACTTAACTCTGACGAAAATTAAATTCCATATATTCAGTAATGCATATATGAGACACAAAGTTTGAGCGAACTTATGGAACACGAATCGAACAATAGGTACACAGGTCTAGATAATATTTTGCCAGAAAAAAAGAATCAACTATAGGCTGATAAACACATATTATATTATAAGCTGATAAATCAAGAAATATCTATCGTTTATTAAAAAATGAAGATTGATATAATTTTTAATTCAGTCTTATTTATAAATACGAAGTCACAAATAAGGATCAAAATCTTACATCTTTAATTATGCCGATATATACTTGTATAGGTTTGTCTTGTTAACCAAGTTTATATTCAACACATAAGAAAAACATTATTTAAATCACTATGTGTAACAAATTCTCTTTTAAGAAAACATGTTTCAACTAAATTATACACGTGAAAAGTGTATTTGTAAATAGTGATGCATGCTTTTGTCCTCATTTAGTAATCAAGCAGGTGTCCAGAGGGTATGCGGTATTTCCGTTTCAGACCCATTGTAATCGTACCTCTGACTATATAACAACGAGTAGGTAGTTCTTCGTTTAAATTATATACTATTATAAAGGCGAAAGTTTGTAAGTATGGATGTTTGTTACTCTTTCACGTAAAAACTACTGAATGGATTTGAATGAAACTTTACCACAATATAGCTTATACATCAGAATAACACATAGGCTACAATTTTTGAGGTTTCTATGAGGTTGTAAAAAAAACTCATTTTTTGCGCTTACATTGCAACGGTCAGCTCTATGTGGCTTGCTCACGTGTTTCCAAAGCGAAGAATCTGCATGTTTATGCTGAAGGAAAAAGATCGTTAAATGTAGTTTATAGGAGCATACTGCAGTAGCTACCTATAGGCCTATGATTAGGGCTCTGCAGTGCTTAGTTACCGTATTTCTTACTTATTACTAGACTAGACGGGACGAACCTGAAGTCCACGCGAACGAAGTCGCGGGCAATAGCTAGTGTTAAATATACGATTGAGTACGTTCGATCAAGTGGGTAATGTGATTCATAAAACCTTCGACGACGACGACGACAAAGTGACAGGTCCCAGCTAGTATTTTATAATATAATATAAAACAAATACATGTCAATTGAATTGAAATTCAAATGCATATGTAAAAGTGTAATGTAGTGTAATTTTTTCATGGTGAGTTCGGTAGAGTCTGTGATAATTGAGACTGTGACTAGATAGAGATAAATTTCTCGTGTGACATACTAAGGTGACACACCTTTGTATTCTGATTTTAAGCTATTCTGTGTACTATGTATTTTGTCACATCCTCTAGTATTATGTGCAGAATTGTGAATTAACTTACAGTAACTTCGTCTTTTCTGCGTTTAACACGAGCAGCCTAAAATATAGTCTCATGATGCTGACGCATGACTAAGTGCTATCAAGATAGCTTACGAAGTTTAAGATATTAATATATAAGCGCATATTATCCGCGAGCTAAAGCTGTGCCCATTGATCGAATATTTATTGAAGTTGATCATTTCTCATTTTGATCCTATCTCTCAAATAATATTCGCAATAGCTAAACAATATAGCTCGTATATCTGTGACACCAGATTTTGATAAAATTTAAATGTATCGTAAATATTTCATAACTAATCTTTTGGGGAGGCCAGACGTAATTAACAATCTGTAATTATACGGAGGTATATTTTAAAATAGAATATTTGGTTAACAGTTACATTTGCTAAATTCTCAGTTGCACTGTTAAAAGAAATACAAAAATTAAATGAGATCATCAAAATGATTACCTTCTATTGATAATACGAAAATTTCTTTGTGATAATCAAGGGTACCGTCGCGAGCACACTCAACTGAAAAGAAAGTTCTGTAGAACTTGCGAGGTTTTTATTCTCACGAAACCACGACCATACAATTCTCAGTCAATGCCTCCATCTCGCGTGAGTAAGGATCATAAGAATAACGACTATTCACATTTTTTGCTGTAGGCATTTTGACAATGTCACGTTCAGTCTCAACGCTTTTCTGTCGGGTGGGTGCCTCCTCAAAAATAATGGTTGCGCAACTCTAGCCGATTTACATGTCACGCGGCTGAGGAGATGTCGTGTGTAGGTTAGCTATCAGGGTAGGGTATGTTATGTATTTATTATGTTTCAGCATTTTCGATGAGAGACAAGTAGGGATTCTAATGTAATAACGTTGTAATATGTTAGATTTGGGATTGATGTAAATTTATTAAACACTAGCGGACCCGACAGACTTCGTACTGTTTCACAAAAAGATTTATAAAGTGGCAGTTTTCTATTCCTACTTATTTTATAGATAATTGTCGAACATTTTTTGTCCTATCATTAATACTCTTCGCAGCGTATGCGATGAAAGACATTTTATGGCTAAATTTTTTACACCTTCGGTTGATTTTAATAAGAATTTCTAAAGATTTCTACAGTAATCTACTACTAAATATTGTCTATGTGATAATGTAGCTTTCGAATGAAAAAAGAAATATTAACATCAGTCCAGTACTTTTCGTGTTTATTCGTTACATACAAAAAAACAAATCTTTCCTTTTTATAATATAAGTGTAGATGCCATACGATCAATAAATTGTAAGCAAGATCTGACTAAGCTGTTTTCTTTAATTTCCAGAGACCGTGTAATGTCTGAGGATCCTACTTATCCACACCGGGAGATACTGCCACTGACCTTCAAATAAAAACTAATTAATTTATATTTCAATTAAACTACAATTAAAATTTCCCAAACTATAATATACGCAGTAGCTGGACGACCGACGTCACGTTCATCCGTCGCTTTTGTAAACAATTCGCTGACACAATACACTCACACGTAGCAAATCCCTATCATTTCTTTTTCAGGTTCAATGTTTTATTTTACACATTTATTCGAAACCAAAAGTTTTGAAGCCCAAAATGGCTGGCATTCAATGTTATAACAAAAGATAGCTCAATAATCGACGGCATGATTAAGTAAGCCGTTTCGTGCTCAAATAACTTCATAAGCATTTGAAAAATTGAAACTTGTTTCACCATCAATTCTGTTATTATCTCGCAATATGAACACTGTCATAGAAATAAATTGTCCGGGGAAGGTTGTTTACGACGAACTAAGCTTTAAAGATATTGGAATAAGATTTATAATGATATCGAACGTATAGTCACTTTAGCAAGTATGCAATTGAGGTCCCTTATTTAAACAAATTAAGATCATAAGTTAAAATTATTAGAGCCATTTCTTTTCTTAGGTTAAATCATCATCTAATCTAAGAAAATAAATGGCTCTATAAATGTTCAAATGGATTATTCAATGAATTCTTCTGAACTAACGACATATTTCAACTGTGTCGGTATTTATTTTAAACATTTTTCTTTTTAGGATCTTATTCGTTTGTATAAATGAAATTGATTATATCAAATTTTACGGCAGATGTAATAATGGGACCTCATCACTTATTCCTGGCAAGAATTCTATCAAAGTGTATTAATGGCGCCGCCACTGGTATGTACTCCGAGATACCTATACGTTAGATGACGTAACACCACTAGAGCCACCCTTTGTCTAGCTCAAAAGGGTCATCGCCATACAATGTTTTTCAATGCAAAACCCTACTCAACACTATGAATTAACTTTCCAATACGTTGCCAAGAGGCTGGTGACTTGCAATATCATCTTTTCCATCGAAATCTTTCACCACTTCCAAGGTATTTATAGAGGCGTCACACATCCTGACACCATTAGCGCTCGAGATACCCGCCGGTGCGGGCACTTTAAATGCTGGTAATCAATCATGTTCCCACAAAGTTTGTTGTCAGTTGAAGCAAACGTTGATCCGTAGAGGGCCTGCGATAGAAGAAGTGACGTCGATATATTTTTTGTGGTGGCAACTTTGACAATTCGAGTGGTTATTCGTAGCTTTCCTAGGGGACTTGAACTGGTATTAACAGAAATTCATTGGTTGTTTAGTGGCTATGAATTATTTTCATGAATTATTAGCTATTGATTGACTTTAATTTATTTCAAACTAGTTTCTGCATTTTATTGATAAGTACAACTTTTATAAATTCCAATATATTAACATATATATGGACTGTTTATTTTGAAAGTGGCGTAAGTCCATTTTTGAGAAAAATGAGCTATAACGTAATTCATGCTTATATTAATTTTATTTTTTTATATATAACTAGTCCGTGTTTAATTTCTCAAAAAAAAAACCCATGTTTTTTACAACTTAAAACAGTAGAAACACTGCCAGACCTCATATGATTTGCCTGTATTTTTAAATCAACAAATATAGTAGTAACCTTTAATTTTCTCGAAACAAAAGAAAATAGACTTACACCACTTTCAAAATAAACAGTCCATATTACGTTAAAATTACTCAAGTTATTATCAAACAAAACTTAATTTCATAAGCAAAAGTAGACAAGAAATAATTCCTAACGTAAAGACATGTAAAAGCCACATTATAGTCTGGTTAAAAAGACGAAGCGCTTAAAATTAAATTAGCTTTTTAAATTCACGAATTGTACATTCAATACTGAACCCTTTCCAACAGGCAGAAAGTCCGTAATGGTATACAAGAAATAGGGTAAAAGTGGACACCACGTCCACGGACGGAACCCATTTTACACTACATTAAGCTTGGGATCAGAACCCGGCCAGCAAAAATAGGCCTAACATAATTATAAAACTTGCAGAGCGAGCATTTTTCGGGTCAAAACAAAAACAGTGAAAGGGGAAAACTCGGACGTGACCTCAAAATTTAGAGGGCAAACTTAATTTTGTATTCACACCGTGTACGTCTCGTATCTAATAAAATTTCGATTAATGTGGTTAGTAATATAATGTTGTATGCTCGATTTGTTAATGATTATATTGAAATAACTTTCCCGCTATCTTGACAGTGACTCTAAAGATTGACAACATAACATAAATTTGGATATTTCAACACTATTTTTTTAAATTAATTGATATTCAAGATCGATTCTATTGCATTTCAATTTTATGATCTTTCTAAATGTAATAATTATGTAATATTGATTATAGTTGTAACATTTTCATTACAACTAGCATCCAAAGAAATTAACAACCTGTAATCATTTTTTCCTAGTTCTTCTTTAATAGTTCTCCTGAAATCAATAGATTATAAATCACGCCATATTAACAGGAATCCTGCTTCATATCAAATGGTTCAAGGTTAAAAAGACTAACATGCTTTCAACGTTAACGCAATAAGTAAGAAAAGGCAGCCTTCCGTGCGTGAAAACATTGGGAATGTTCAACCTTTCCGTCGAACGGGACTGGGAATTTGTAGATTTTATCCCACTCTTACGTAGGAAAACAGAAACAGACACAGATATTCTGGAGCTACGTTTTCTATTTAGATATGAAGAATTGGGCTCAGTCTTAAACGCACGACTAGCTGCAGATGGCAATCGCGGAAGGAAAGTGAATTCTATCCGTGACTCTTTGGCAGAAGAATTTATTGCTATATTGCCAATTTGAATGCAATGTGTAGCTTTGGGAATTGGACCCTTTTCGTTTCTAATATTATTTTGCTAATATGGGTTTCCTCAGTCTTATCGAAAAATCTTTATAACATTGGTTCGACTGAGTAATGCGACAATTCTTCCTTCAATATTACATAATAGCAGAGTATGATTATTTTTTATTGCGACAATCTTAATTTCTTTTTGCCACTACTTATACATATCAATTTGCCTCGACATATCATTTTTTTCACTTTCTAACTAATCGTTACCTAAATGAATCAACAATAATAGCGATCGAATTCTTATGACATTTAAGAACGATTGGTTTCTTATTATCAGCAGCATGTTGGGTACAACAATCTGATAAGAATAATACTCCTTTATTGTATAAATTAATATTTATTAATTATACTCAATCTTTCTTGTTTGAAATATTTATTTAAATATTTATTAAATTCACCTCTAACAATCAAAATTAAATTTGTTTTCAAAATTTCAACTGACATCTGCTGCTATACATCCAAAAATACATATCTTGATTGATCCTATTTTACTAGCATCCAGTGCATTTTTAATATTGGACCTCCACCACCCACGTTTAAGCCTATTTAATGAAGATTCTACCAACGCTATGTTTCTTGGTGTGTGGGCCACTTATAAGACTCTCCACTGCAAATGCATGAGCATCTCTAATTACCCTAAACAGCTACTTAAACAGGCGATTGCCCACACCCCCACAAAATTCAAGCAACGCTGACCAAGGAATATACTCAAAAATCTTAAACAAATACGCGAAGATACGGTCTATCTAATAAGCAAAATATTCAGCACAGATACCTGCTAAGTCCCATCTCCCTACCTGCCATTACACGGCGAAAATAAGTGTCTGAGCTACTAACGGAGCGTGCATGTGTCGATCCCTGGCTCAGCTTACCATTTGGTGATAAGGACAATATTATCGTGATAGGTATTCACCGGGATTATCCGCCTGCAAAACTTGAGGATCTACTATACTTATCGTCTCTTTCAAACTAAGTAAAGGTGACTAAATGAAGGCCAACTACGACTAACATCATAGGTCCTTAAAAATATCATCTGTCAGTCTTGTTACTAAAGATTTTTGAACTCTGTCAGTGACAACGATTCTTTTATTATTATCTTTATTTCCGATTTTATCAATTAGTTAATATGATTATTGCTGCACAGCACTTCTATGTGTCTTAAAATGTGCAAATTTACCGACCTACATATATTCAGTTTATCGCCATGAATCTATTACAAACGTAAGTAAGTTGCAAGTCACGAAAATGTCCGGCTTTTCAAATAAAACAGGTGAATAAATTCACACCCAGCGATGCCACGATGACGCACTTCCATCATAAAGGGGAACTTAAGCCATCCACTCACGCGAGCTGAGCAAATGCGATTTGCCGAGTTTGTATTCGTAAGTACCAGACAAATATTTGCATCCAACGATTTCTTTAAAACTTGTAAGTGAAGGACGATAGAGTATGATTTCCTAGTAACAGTTGAGTTTTATGTTACATAGTGACATTTGAAAATGTTTTCCTTTATGATATATACTTTGTTATATTATATTATAAAGGAAATCAGGCATAAATATCAATAAAGATTAGACAGATTATCAACTCTATACCTGAATTTCCATAGTTTAAAAAGTTGATGGTAATACTCGTATCATTGCTACTTGTTAAAAAAATTATTTGTCTCAAATTTACGTAATACCGCATTTCATTATTAAAATCTTATTTATTTGTTTATAGAAGTTAAATATTATAACAAGTTGGCAATGAACTTTCTATCTTTATAGATTTGTATTTCTTTCACTCTACAGATGGCGCTATGTCATACTATGTTGACGACAAAATTTGCTAATATACTCTAGATATAATAAGTCGAACTAAATTGTACAACTGACAATTATAAGTTTTACTGGAACTGAAAACCGTATGTATGTTAACTCAACACCTTTGTATATATTCTGCCTTAATTTTTTTATGACCTATGCGTATCTACTATAACTTAGACAACAATGCTATAGGAATACTTTTATGTTCTTCAACTAATTTACTAATCACGTTTTTGTTATATGAGCAGATTAATCAATCAATTTTTTAACATTGTGTTTAGAGTTAGTACCATTCTATCTCACCGGGATTTAAATATGAATTTTGAAATTATGTTTTTCAAATAGAGTCTGTAAATTAACATTTTTTTTATTGTCGAACTCAAATGTTTAATAATATGCATCATAATTAAAACCCTGACCATTATGATCAAAAAGTATCTGATTTAATAATTATAATTTATTTAAGCCGTAAAGACACATTGCAGGCATTCAATCAGTTACATTTGAATGTTAATGACTTTTTGTCAATACGAGAGTTGTATAAAAATCAATAAGTTTGCTATAAGAAATCAACTTTGTGTGTCTTTACAATTTTTTCCAAGATATTCTACTCTCTGTGCTAAGTCAGTACTCACTTCTATTTTTATCATTTATTACATTTGGAACCGAAGGTTACTGGGTGATTCATTAGGGTCATATTTCACAGCGATGCAATGTTCCACATGGAATTCCCAGAAAGAACAAGCCGGCAACAATTGAACATCAGAATTCTCAAACTCGTTTTGTTGGTACACAAAAATTCCATGCGTTTTTTACGTGTGAAAAATTATTCCCGGCGCCCTGGAGACTTGCGAATCAATTTCCACGCAGCGAGATGGAATCGGTACAAATGTTTGGCAATATTTCGCCAGCCGACGATTGGAACTAGTGCCGTTGAAAAAACCATTTGTTGTCGTCTGTTTAATGGGCAAAGATAAACTGTTTTAGCTGTTGATCGAATTGTTGATAGATGGAAAACGGAAGGTATTCATTTTCAAATGATAATATTTTACTACGGATTATTGTTACATTATGCTGTATTACCATAGTTACAATATTTTTTATAGAATCTAGACATTTATCGATCTAGGTAACCTGAAGGTGTTCGATCAGCTTAACCTATAGAAGCTCTATTTTACACAATCAACACAACTAAGGCTACTACGAGTGCTGGAAATCTTACAAAGAAGAAAACGAAGCCAAATGTAGATTTAATATGAATAAGAATCTTTGAAGTAAATGCAATGCATACTATAGTTACAAAAAAAATGTAAGTCTACAGTATTACTTTTTAATGAAAAACTTAAACAGGGACTTTTTTTCTACATAATGTAATATCAAGTCAAGTTTTTTGCTGTCACACTAAGACATTACCAATTTTTATTTTATTTGCTCAAATTCTCAATGTCCTACAGAATAAAATCTTTCTTTTTTACTCTTACTTCCGTGAGTCAGAGACTTCTCACTTCAGTTACTCACCACCGTTCGAGAACGACTTCGCTTAATTTTTATGTTTCAAAACTACTCATTAAGTTTAATTTCTGACTTATAAGTTTTTTTATTTTTCAATCTGCACGACTTGTTTAGTTAACGTTGAAGTTTCTTACTATTCAGACAATTTAATACAAAATGTACTGCGTACTGCTTACCACAATCCCTAATGAAACACCACTCTTCCAGCCCATTGGTCATGTCCATAAAAATATTCAATAAGTTACCCGACTCGTTAAAAAATATCAGTGATGACAAACATTTTATAAATGATTTAAAAAAATTACTCACTGAGAAGTGCTATTATAAAATATCTGAATATTTAGAAGACAAAAATGTTGAATATCAAAAACAATAAATGGAATTGAGGCTGAATCATCTCAAGGTGCAGGTTTTGTCTGAAATCTAAAACCAATAAATAAATAATAATAATAATATAAGAATAATAATTTGATATAATATTACATAAATAATTGAATAAATAATTAATATAATACTTAATATTAAATTAATAATGAGAATAAAACATTTGTTCTTTCCAATATTGCTGTGCCCGACAGGGTCCATAGAGATGCTCATTTATTTATATTAACATGTTTGTACCGATGGATTGCAATAAAGTATTGAGTATTGAGTACTGTGTTATTTTTGATTTCCAATTGCTGTAATTTAAATGCCAAGTCTGTCTGCCTAGAAAGAAATATGTAGCATGCATATTTTTATAGATTAATTGAAAGTGGCTAAAGAGAAGAAAAATAAATGAAAGAGTGTCATCGAAAGACATACCTTTATTTATACCCTATCGATATCAATTTAGTTAAATTTATTTCAAATATCCAGTATATTAGACTTTCAATATGTTGTTGACTAAGTCCTCAGCACCCTAAAATATTCCATTCAAGTCATAGGGCTCTTATGGCCAAGGCTCTAGCTGAGGTTAGTTGGTAGGTCACGTGATCGGACCGCTCCGGTCGTGTGGAGTCCAACATAACCTCCGTGACAGTTGCCGTTGAGGAGGTATCCTGGGTACGTTTCGTGCTCCGTGTTGTGACGGATTCTCAGCCTTCCTCTCCTGAGGAAAAAAACCCTAAAATACTGAGGGTAGAATCGAGCCCCTGTGTTGTTTGCATATTATAAATTGATTTTATGAATTGATTTCTGATAAATATCAGAAAAAAATATTTTAGTTCGATTTAATATATCTAGCTATTCGTTTTTGATACACACTAAAATAATTCCTTTACAGTATTTCATGTCTCACTGACGAGCGGTATCTTGATAATAAATATTCCCGAACCATTTGGTTCTAAATTATCTCCGCTTTTATTGTCTATAAAATGTTTACGTGCTGGCAACATCTATGTTGTTTTTCTGCATATTATATAACAGCTGTATTACTTTGTGCCGTTGCTAAGTGCTGTTTGCCAACGCTATGAAATAGATTATGTGTTTTTTATTTTATATTGGTAGGTACAACTCATTTGCTCCTTCTTATTATTATTATTGGTTACTCTTATTAATGTTATTATTGGTTAAATATTTCAACATATCTTTAATGGTTTTTACATCTGGCAATTGTCATTGCTTGAACACGTTTGGCGCAGCGGTCAAGTGATCGGCTACTACGCTACGAGTCGCGGATTCCCGCAGGGCCCAGATATTTTGTGACCTACAAAAAATTGTTCCGATCTGAGTGTTTGTGTATACGAGATTTCTTTGTTTGTGACCCACGACACGGGATAGAGAGACGTTTTAAAAAAAATTGTTTGAATCTATCCGAATTGAGAGCGGTTATACATTTTATTAGTTTTGTCTACTGCCGTTTCGTGCACCGTGACATTTCGTAGAAACTACAAAAAAATTTAAAACCTTTACTAAATTAGCACTCGAATTAAGGTTCTTTATTTGACGTATGCACGTAGGTAAGTAGTAGGTACACCTTTTTTTTAAACTCAGTTTAAGAAATATATTTCAGTAAAGAGACCGCGCTTTTCCGCACTCACGAATATTAAATATACAGATTTGTCAATATTTTTGTTTTTGATTTGTTTGAAAATGAAAAGGAATGCTGAATATATCAGTGGGAATGACAGTGTCATATTAAATTTTCGCTATAAGCAAATGAACCACTGAGTTATTGTGGTGTTTTCCTTATAAGATGACACTTATTGACGATTGACAATATGGTCTACATTTTGGCAATATATGTAATCGACTTTGACGATAATAAAGCAGTTTACCGAGTTTAATTAAATTACTCCAACATCAAAATAACAGTTATAATCAACTTAATAGCTTCACAATCGATAACATTAATTAAATTTTGTACACTAATTTGGTAGCCATATAATTATATAAATTAATCAGTACATCATACATACAAAAAGACAATTTATAAAAAAACTAACATAACTCTTTGCTGCACGACATAATAAAAATTCGTATACAGGTTGCTTTACTGCGAAACAGTAATCTCATCCAGGCAACGTTGGTCTAGAGAAGGACAAGAAGGTGTGGCGATCATCACTGGCACATTAGACGTCATTGACAGGATCTTCGTAGAGCCGATCTGGCCAGTCACACTCGATGACATATGTCGTGTCTATTAATTTATGCTGGAAAAAGAAATGATGACACTTGGATGACAGCTGCCGGTTTTCTAGGAGATTTATAGATAGTTTACTGATGTCATCAAATTATATTCTGTACATAGTTTTTTGCCAATCTTAATATATATAAATCTCATGTCACAATGTTTGTGCTCAATGAACTCCTAAACTACTTAACCGATTATAATAAAATTTGCACACCATGTGCAGTTCGATCCAACTTGAGAGATAGGATAGTTTAAATCATCATCATCATCATCATCATCATCATCATCAATTTTAAAAATTCTTTCACCAATAGAAAGCCACATTATTGCGGAGTGTCATCATCATCATCATCATCATCATCATCATCATCATCATCATCATCATCATCATCATCAGCGGACGGCGCGCGATGGCTTCGGGTTTAATTCAGTTCGCTTTCGTGCTCGCTTCGGGGATTATTAATATTATGCCCAACGAAGTGGCGCGGGTCAGCTAGTAATATATATAAATCTCATGTCACAATGTTTGTGCTCAATGAACTCCTAAACTACTTAACCGATTATAATAAAATTCGCACACCATGTGCAGTTCGATCCAACTTGAGAGATAGGATAGTTTAAATCTGAGTGTCATCATCATCATCATCATCATCATCAATTTTAAAAATTCTTTCACCAATAGAAAGCCACATTATTGCGGAGTGTCATAATCATCATCATCATCATCATCATCATCATCATCATCATCAGCGGACGGCGCGCGATGGCTTCGGGTTTAATTCAGTTCGCTTTCGTGCTCGCTTCGGGGATTATTAATATTATGCCCAACGAAGTGGGCGCGGGTCAGCTAGTATAATTGTATATAGTAATACTACGCGTTGTGCTTACGTTCCTGTATATAAGTAATATTTTCCGATAATAAATATTGATGTAGTATAATTCAACATAGGCTCATACTATACATATATACTACAAAGGTGATTTTTAAGGATAGCGGTTGGGTGCAGTGACTGCACTGGAAAAAGCTGGAAATATTTTAACCTAAGGATTATTAAAGGACTCCAGCGATCGCTGACTCTTAATAGTCTCAGGGATAATTTCCCATAAGGTGGTGGAATCGCGAAAGCGCACCCTGCCATGTGCCCCGCATTGACCTAGAGAACACTGGGGGGTTTTATTGGGTAGGCTGGTCCTCTCAGACCGGAGAGCCCCACACACAGCCGCGCCTTGCCAGCGCAGTGTCACGGTGCATAAGGAGCAAATGCTCCTTATGCACCGTGACACTCCCCTCAAAAAGTAAAAAATTATAAAGTTCCATAACCAGACGGCGTAAGCCCAAAAGTAGTGTACAAGGAACTCACAACTGCGGGGCGATATATCAAATATGACATGAAATAATAATCATCTATACAGACTCCTTATTCCGTATAATAATCCCAATTTATAAATTAAAATCACATATTTAAAAAATAAAAACTGATATACATTTATGACGTTGGATGGTAATATAGCACTTATGTTAATAATAATAATGCCAATTTTATCTAAAAACAATGCGATTCTGTCCGTATCCGTATCCGCGGATATCCGAAGAAGAAGGTAGAAGTAAGATTCGTATCCGTGTCCGTATTAGTCACTTTTTGGGGGATCTTTTACGGATCTATTTAGCAAAGTCTTCTTTAAAGAATAATTCATATTCTTGAGGATGTTTTCTTTGTAAATGAATTTTTAAGGAAATATTCCCGTAAAGGGTAAAGGCGTTACGAGAATATTTTCTATCGCAAGTTTTACACTTTGCACATTCGTCATTTATTATCACAAAACAATTCCATATTACACTACTAAACTTCTTTGTAGACTTTTTAAAATCATGTAGCAATATCAAATGCAAGCGTTATTTATGCTGCCCAGTGTCACATTAAAGTGAAACGAAACAATAAAAAGACCCGCCGCGCAATGTAATTCGAAACATGTTTCAACTCAAGATCGCGCGCACCGACACAGATTATCCAAATATCCGTATTCAGATCTGTATCCGCGGATCTAGATTTTTGGCGATCCGACACACCACAACTAAGACAACACAATCTTGCGGTAGGGTATAGAAGCAGGAAGAAACAAAATATTACGAAGTAGGGATGTACAATAAACCTGTAGAAAATGTTAACTTAACCAGCTGTGGTTCCAGGGTCGATGATGTTTATCACATGTTGTTGGAATGTGCCCGAAACTCTGAGCTAAGAGAAAGACTCCTCGTGGATTTGGCTAATGGCGGTATAAATTGTTTGCTGACGGAACCATTGTCTGGCTTAGCCAAAAAATTATACATGTTTGTTTGCTTGTCCTTTGAGGAGGCAAACTAATATTTGTGTATATAACAATTGTGTATGTGTAAAGTTATGTAAATATGTGATTATTCCTATGAGGCTGACATGTTCACCCAAGTGTTCAAAGCCTCGTTAAAAATTAAGAATGAAAGAAAAAAATATGTTAACTATGTTAACATTTTAGTTTCGAACAAGTACATAAACTAACATTGTAAACTAGAATATAACAATATCCGTACAACGTGACCCGCGCAAACTGACGCATACCTGAAAGCCTTATCCCAAGCCCGATATTTGTGCCGAGCTACCTCGGATCCGCAAATGATGAATAATCGTCAAAATTTTAACACAGCAACTCGCATTATTGCGAATTTGAATTTTAGATCTCGCAACTATCCGAGTTTGTTTGTTAGCAATTTGGTGGTGATTGAAGTTTATTTTATTAATTGATATGTTCGGCGAATGTTGGTTTAGTTCTAGGTACTAGGTGGGTACCTAGAACTAAACCAACATTCGCCGAATCGGTGGGTTCTTTGTGACCTGAAAAACAGGTGGTTGCGATGTCACATAAAGCTATTTATCATTTAGCATTTAATCTCGATCACAAGTTAGGAATTTAACGGTTCTGCCGTGTTACCTTTAGCTTACGAATATTTCGAAGACCTTGAACCATCCAATAGGTTTTAATGCGTTCAAAAAAGGTTTTAATGAGTTATGTATTAAGTGAGAGAATTTTCGGAGTTAGAAAGTTTCAGATCTGTTTGTTTTTTTACTGACGAAAGTCATCACAGTTCTGAAATGTTGCTTGTTATTTTCAAATCTTGATTCTACATGAGACCTTACAAATTTTGATATATAGTTTCATCTTAACAATGGATTATACGACAGGATTTTGGTAGCTAATATCCGGTAACAAGGTAGTACGATATGCTATCGGATTGTAGTAATGTTCTGATGAAAATAGAAACCATTTTACTATATCCTGTGATCTCAATTAGAGATTCACCATCGTTAATGATTGGATATGTAGCAAATGGAGTCTACATCTTCAGTTAATTGCTAAGCAACTGCGTAGTATTGGCGCGAATAAGTATCCCAGTTCAAAATGTGACAAACTCCGTTCTTGTGCGTATTTAATTACTTAATAACTTTGTTGAGAGCTCGGACGGGTTCGCCTCTAACTTATGTGGGCTCGAAGCTTATGCCTAAAATTACTTCCAAATTGTTATTAGTGCTGCGGCAAAATTTGTAAAGTTTGCTATGCGATGTTTCACAGGGAAGTAATTACTAGCGACTTACAGTTACGATGCACTTTGATGTTAAGTTTGGTATGTCTTGGAACATCAATCAAAACATGGCAAACATGGAATTAATTGATTCTGTGCTTGCCATGTTTTGACCGATGTATTTTATGGTGCTTTTGGGATTACATTTTAAAAGTGTGAGCGGTTCTGATCCATATCTACTGCGACCCAAGTCTGCTCATGGTGTACCCTGTCAAGCTTCGCTACGCTCTGGCGTTCCCCTTAGCGTGATTTTGATCCTTCAGGATCAAAATCATTCCACAGTTCATTTTCTAGTTACAAAATCCTACAAAAAGGTTTTAGAGTACGTTATATCCAAGAGTATAATATCCAAGAGTTTCCACTCTTGGTTCGTAGCCGAGAAGAACTTGTGACCGTGAACAATTTTGTACTGACGGAAACGGAGTATGTCGAATAAAGTACTTAATACTCAGAATTATTAAACAGTGTTCATTGTATGTTATTCAGGTTTACACGCTAACCTCGAGCGCCCCGAAGAGGTAGTGCAAGTAATGTATGGTGATATTCTCAGGCAATACATGCTTCTATGTAATGCTGAGCAAACGGGACGATGATGAGTTGTTAATGGCCCATTTAGAGCTGGAATCTGGAATAATCATAGGTACATACTAGACCATGGGAAGAGACAGATCTTATTTGATGTATTCTTTCTTTGAAAAATGGTTATAACGAAAATAAATCTGCAACAGTCCAAAATAAGATTAAATTCATCATGTGACTATACACTTTATACTCTTGTTAAAAAATTGATGTAAACAATTTATAGGGAGTCAAGATATGCTCGTGGCTGAGTAAAATCAGTAAATAGTATACAGGTTTCGCGCGCATCTCCTGCTGTTTCGGTCCGTGAAACCAACATGGTTGATAAGGCTGTGAATGAGAAGAGAGAGCGAGGTGGACTGAAAGATTATTATTACAATTTCGTTAGTTATAATTTGATATTATAAAGCAAATATAATAACAATAAATAATAATAACATTGTATTGTGTTGTAGTGTACGTTTGGGAGGGGAAATGCTCCTTATGCAATGACGCCGCGCTGGCAAGGCGCGGACATGTGTGGGGCTCTCCGGTCTGAGAGAACCGGCCTACCCACTAAAACCCCGTGGTGTTCTCTGGGTCCATGCGGGGCACGTGGTAGGATCCGCTTCGCGACTCCACTGCTATGCGCCCCGGGGCCGGCTCGACTTGAATTGAGAGATTGAGAATTGGTCGAGCCAACGCCAAGGGGGGGATTGTCCGAGAACACTTGGACAATTCCCCAGCCGGAAAGGCGTCACCTCAACGTGTGCGGTAGCCAGCCGCGGACGTAGCCTCGCGGTATGTAGTCCGAACTGAAATATATAATAAAAAAAGAAAAAGAAAATAAACGTGTATTCAGCACACAAAAATAAATTTCTACAAATAAAAAAAAAGTCTTGTCTTTGATATATCGTTAGAACGCCAAAGATCACGTCACATCTTAGATACAATTTCCATCGCAAAACTCACTTTTTAACACCAAAGAAAATAAACAAGTAATTAGATTCCCTTGTAGGGATTAAAAAATCTCATTTTCCAAGCAAGCCCTTCTTTCCTTTATCAGCATATCATATCTCCCTTCCCGCAGCATTAAAAGGTTTCGGAGCGATACCAATCTGGGTTGGAGCGAACAAAAGTTAATGATATGTGTTTGCTTTTAACTCACTCAATTTCAAAAGGGTTTTGTGTTTTTGTCTTTCCACGGTCCCGGCGGCGTCGTAATTATGTTCTGTTTTTGAGTTATCTGAAGTGTAACAGACATTATTGGATTGTGTATTATTTTGTGATATTCCGTAAGGATAACGATTGTTGCTGTTTTGGGCGTTTTTTGTATCGAATTTTATTTCAGTCTCATCTTCAAAGCATAAAAAAGATACTTCTTAGGTTCTAGGTTTTATATTTGATGATGCTGACCAAAAATCTGAGTTTATATTATAGCTGGTTCCCGCGACTTTGCCTACACAGATTGTAGATTTTTCCTACTTATTCTATTCATCGCCATATTTTTGATAATTCACACAATCCCTAGTAATATAAAACACAAAATTTTGTAAGAATCGATGGATGTTAATTACTTTTCACGTGAAAACTATTGAATGGATTTTAATGAAACTTTACAATAATATAGTTTATGCATCAGAATAACACATATATTACTATTTATATAAACACTAGCGACCCGCCCCGGTTTCGCACGCGTGGCATGTTTTTTTTTTTTTTTTCAGGAGAGGAGGCTCTTTTTTTTTTTTCCCCTCAGGAGAGGAGGCTGAGAATCCATCATGGATACCAACGCAACAGGCAAGCTGGGATGCGTTGATTATGTCGGACTCCTGGTGAATCGAGGCGGCTCGACCCAACAGACCTACCGACTAAACTCAGCCTGAGCCTTTGGTCCTAATGACCTTTTTTTTTTTTTTTTTTTTTTTTTTTGTTCGCCTGAGGAAAATGCATTAAATTGCATACCCCGGCTGTGGCGAGCCGGGATTATGTGGGGCTCTCCTCCCCAGAAGGGGGAGGCCTACCCACTAAAAACCTCACGGATGGCCTTCCTCAGGCATGTAGGGAGCCCCCGGGAACACAAAGGCCACTTCCGGGAACCCCCAGCCTCCGCTCCCCTCTCTAGAGGGGAGCCCTCCTCGGGGGAAGCTACCACCTCCCCCGGTCCCCTCCACCGACGACGCCCCCCGGCCACGGAAGGGGCGTGGACCATCCCGGGTCGCCGTAGCGGTCGCGACTTCCTCGCGCCCGCCGGCGACCCGCGGCGGCGCCGCAGCTGTGCTACCGAGCCCGGCGCCGCCTCCTTCGAGCGGGATCGGCCATCTCCCGACCCCGCTCGGCGGCCTCCTTCTGGAGCATTACTGCTTCACAGAAGGAGGCCACAGCCCTCCAACCTCCCTCGTCCGCCAGCATTGCCGCAATCAATGCCGGCGGAGACAGATCTCGCCCGATCTCTGCGATCAAGACTCGGCGCTCGGAGGCCCACGCGGGGCACTCCGCCAGCGTGTGCTGGGCCGAGTCGAGGTCGGATGCGCAGTGGTGACAATGTGTCGATCCCTCCCGTCCTATTCGACACAGATACTCACCGAAGCAGCCGTGCCCGGTGAGTCTGACAAAAATACAATCTTATAAGAAAACTATCTAGTATACAAGCCACTTAAAAGTATACACAACATTTAATTATAAAAATCTAAAATAATCTAAAATAATACGACAACATAATATAGTAAAAACATAAAAATTGAATAAAATGATTTAAATGATTTATTGAATGATTAGTAGGTAATAATTAATATGATAGGGTAATATAAAATAAAATGTCAGTGTGAAACAAATATAATAATTAATATTTCAAGCATGCACAAATTTTAGACCTAAGTTTAGTGATAAGTGAGTGCAAATAACTTCGCCAACAAACTGTCTTTACAGTTTGGCGTATTATGTAAATTATGTAACATGTGAATATTTGTGGATAAATAAATTAAAAAAAAAAAAAAAAAAAAGTATCTGAGTCAATCGGTAGGTGACCTCCTCCTTCCCGTTGAGCCAAGCTTCGAGGTGCGGGAGTACGGCACCGACGGCCCGCTGGCGCGCGCAGATCCGTAATTCGAGCTGCGCACGCCAGGCCGCCACAATCCGTCGGTGCCACTCCCGCTTAGGCACTTCGTGCGCGGGTTCCAGGGCGCTCCCCCCATCGCCCCCCCGGCCGACACGCCGCGACGCATACGTCGCCGCGTACATGTCGGCCAGGATGTCGAATGGGGGGGAGCGTCCCAGAACTGTCGCCGCCTCGTACGAGATTGTACGGTAGCCTCGTACGATCCGTATGGCCATTATCCGCTGCAGTCTCCGTAGCAGAGCTCTGCAGCGGGGGGACCTCGCGCAGTCTTGCGTGGTCCTAATGACCCTACTGGCTTATATGGAAGGGGGCCGCACCTCAGGAGAGGTACGGTTAGCGCTGCCCCATGGTGAGGGCATAAGCGCTAGAAGAGGCACGGTTCTCCAAAGTGGGACCGGCCTGTATTGACTGGGAACCTACTCGTGGCGTAGCAGAAGGCTGCGAATAAGGGGAGACAAGGGAGGCGACGGCTCAGACGCCGCCGCTCGCAGGTCTAGAAGGTCCTGCGTTAATTGATTAGGGGGGTCGCTTAAGACATGTCGCGGTCTGCGTGTCCTCTGCTAATATGGACTGTTGTCGTGGGATGTGTCCGCTGAAGGCGGTGTTGACGGGTAGTTCACTGACTCACGGATTAGTGGGTTGATGTGCTCTTCCGCGGTTCTGAAGAACCGCTTGGAGCACTCCCTAAAATGTTCTTGAATAGTGGGGAGATCGAAGTCCCTGTGGAGATCAGCATTACGGACGAATCAGGGGGCGTTGGCCATTCTATGCAAGAGGAGGCTCTCTTCGACGCGCTATTTATAGGCACGCACGCGCCGCAGGCTACGGGTCGCCCCGTACCTACCATCGCCGCAATGATAATTTTTCGATTTAGCGTAAGTTTGTACGTTTGATATCTTCTAAAGTACTTATCAAAATTACATGATGTAAAAGACAAATTTAATCTAGGTTTAATGTCCAAGCTTACTAACATATTTATTTGGATAAGAATTAGTGTTATACATACTTAAAATGGCTTCGTAAATAAGCCATTATTTCTAGTAAAAAGTAAAAGATAAAAAGCGGTTATTGTTGGTTATTCTTGAGTGATAGACATATACCATCGCCGACTTTTTTGTTCACTTTTGTAAGTTGTACAATAATGTAGTACATCATTTTGACCAATCTCGTAGGGTTTGGCCAGCGTTTGCAATATAAGCGCAAAAAAGTGAGATGATTTACGACATCACATTAAAAATATCAAAAATTGACAGTGTTCCACTACTACATTGTGCATGTTTTGTACATATTTCGACGACCTCCATAGTCGAGTGGATAGTACACCGGTTTCAAGGTGTCGCCATCTCTGAGGTCCCGGGTTCGAATCCCGGTGGGGGCAGATGTTTGTGTGATGAATGCGAGCAATTTGTACCTTAGTCATGGTTGTTGATATATATTTCAATAAAAATATATTTATATATGTATAATATATGTATGTCTATCCGTTACCCTAGATCCCATAGCACAAGCCTTACAGAGCTTACCTTGGGCTAGGCTAATTGGTGTAAGTGTAACAAATATTTATTTATTATTATTATTATATAAACCTTCTTCTTGAATATACCTATTTATTGAAGAAAACCGCATTAAAATCCGTTGCGTAGTTTTAAAGATTTAAACATATATAGCTACATACATACATGCAGACACCGGGAAGCGACTTTGTTTTATACTATGTAAAGATTACATGAATTGTCTAAAATATTATGAGAAATGTTAAATAAGTAGGAAAAAATCTACCATCTATGGAGATAGAGACGCGGGCGCCAGCTAGTATCATCATAAATTGTAGCCGATGTATTATTCTGATTCTCATTCTCATTAAAATATATTTAGCAGTTTTTACGTGAAAGAGTAACAAACATATGTACACCTATATTTATTACAAACTTTCGCGTTTATAAAATTAGTAGGAATATTAGATATGTATAATTATACGCGTAGATAATCAGTTATTTAATATATAACTAATCTGTGAAAGTGTTCTCAAACAGTATTTAGTTGTGGCTCAAAAGTGCTAGTAGCCAAGCCATAAAATCAGTGTCTAGTTTTAATAGGAAGTTACTCATAATGTTTCAATTAAACTAATATTTGTAATACGTACTTTATAATGTACTTACGCAAAGTAAAATACTAATTAAAATTTAAGATAACATAGACATTTATGTCCTATATCTGGAAATGTTTTAGAAACATGAAAGTATTAAACCGACTATCACTAGAGAGTAACCGAGGTGTAAAGATAAATGCCGGCCGCCATGTCAGTCGTCGTTTGGCGCCTCTTATGGTAACACCTACAAAGTTATAAGTGTGACGAACTATCCTACTACTATTATAAAGGCGAAAGTTTGTAAGTATGGATGTTTGTTACTCTTTCACGTAAAAACTACTGAATGGATTTGAATGAAACTTTACCACAATATAGCTTATACATCAGAATAACACATAGGCTACAATTTTTGAGGTTTCTATGAGGTCGTAAAAAAAAACTCATTTTTTGCACTTACATTGCAAACGCTGACTGAATCCTACAAGATAGATCAAAACAATTTACTACAGTATTGTACAACTTAAAAAGGTCTACAAAAAAGTCCGTGATGGTATATGTTTATCTCTTAGGAATAACCCACAATAACCATTTTTTATTAGGGCTCTGCAGTGCTTAGTTACCGTATTTCTTACTTATTACTAGACTAGACGGGACGAACCTGAAGTCCACGCGAACGAAGTCGCGGGCAAAAGCTAGTAGCGTATAAGTGTGGATACTTCTAATAAAAGTGTTTATAGTATACACCGTGTTTTTAATAGTGACTTAGTTTCACTTCTTATAGGAATTACCCATATCAGATAAATTACAAAGTTGCTGTCTATCGAATAGCTGTACATTCTTGGAGCGTGCTAAACTTTGTAACATTGTAAATGAGGCAAAGGCGAGGAGTTGTTAAGTTGTTCAATATGGCTGTCATCATCAATTTATATTTCATAAACAGAACAATTACATTACACAAATAGAAGAATTAAAGTAGTTTTCCAATTAAAGATATGCCACGTGATAAATACATATTTTATTATTTCAATTATAATTTAGAGAATAAACATTAAAAGCAAATAATAAACAAATTTCAAGAGCTTTTGCGTTGTTGAAATAAGCAAATACAAGTTTATCGACACAATGTTTTGTGCCTTAATTTGATTAAGATTTCAGAAGAAAAATTATATTTACGCAGCTTATGTAGTAAATATACAAAAAAAAATCTAAGCAACATGGTAATGTTACTTAAATTGTTACATATTCTACAAATGATATTAGTCAACTAGCTTTCTGCCCGCGGCTTCTCCCGCGTGGATTTCGGGATTGGGTCTATAGAGGTTTAAGGGTCATAGCTTTTGCCCACGGCTACATATGCGCGGAAGTCGGCTTATGGCGCGAAGGTTTTATCGCGCTTCCCGTGGGACTATCCGTTTTTCCGAGATAAAAAATACCGCAAAACCTTGCTCAAGGATCACTCTATCTATTGATGAAAACCGCATGAAAATCTGTGGAGTAGTTTTTGAGCGAAGCTTTTATTGCGCATCCCGTTGGGATCTGATGATATTACTGGGATAAAAAGTACCTTATTATTTAATCCGGGCTTTTATCTTTACCTCTGCAATTTCAAAGCAATCGGTTCAGTAGTTACGTCGTGTAAGCGGAACAAACAAACAAACAAACTCACTTTCCGATTTATAATATTAGTGTCAAAAACTTTAGGTTACTTAGCAACGGGTTCTTGTTAAGTCAGTTTTATAGAAATTATTCTAGACTAGCGACCCGCCCCGCTTCGCACGGGTGCAGTGAAAAAATGGTTTTATCCCTAAGAGATAGACATATACCATCGCGGACTTTTTTGTGGATTTTTGTAAGTTGTACAATACTGTAGTACATTATTTTGGTCTATCTCGTAGGGTTCAGCCAGCGTTTGCAATATAAGCGCAAAAAAACGTGCTTATTTACGACATCACATTAGAAACCTTTAAATTTATCAGTGTTTCTCTACTATATTATGCATTTATTATACATACAAACCTTCCTTCCTATACTTCCTACCTTCTAAGCATACATACGGACATACAGCGAAAGCGACTTTGTTTTATACTATGTATTGATATAACTTTGAAATATTTAATAAACCAATTTACCTTTTACGACGATTCAGCCTTTTATTAATATTTGGTAAGGATGTGAGAAGAATTAATTTATTACTTCAGTGTTTTCAGAAGCATTCGCAATAATTATTCATGTATAAGTTTCGTGTTTCTATACCGATTTCTATGATTCTTTTTTTATTGAATAGGTAATAATGTTAACTTTTTAACTAATAATGTTAATTAGAGATGAGTGAGAGTATTATAAATGTAAAAGTAAACAAATATAATCAGAATGCTCCGAACTGCTAAGCTATCAGGAGTTACACGTGTTATTGTGAGTCAACCATAAAAGATAGACATATGCTGTTGCGGGATGTTTTTGAGACAATTTTATGTAGAATATTTCCGTCATACATGATTTTTATGTGACTTTAACCATTAAGGCTACACACGCGATGGAAGCTGAAAAAATTGGGTCCACAAATGTATAAGAGCTAGAGCACTTTTGAGGATAAGAGAAAAAATATCACAAATTGGGGTTGCCACAGAAATGTTTTGTTGCCTAAAGTTCACCGTACGCCATGCAAGTGCCTCGTGAGGAGTTACTTCTCCCGTTTTCCTAAAATTTCCCTTCACTACTCTGCTCCTGTTGATTGTAGCGTAATGGAAAGTATTCTATAACCTACCCAGGAGTATGAAGAATAATTATACCAAGTTTCGTTAAAATCCGTCCAGTAGTTTTTGTTTCTATAAGGAACATACAGACAGACAGACAAAAATTTTACTGATTGCATTTTTGGCATTAGTATCGATCCCTAATCACCCCCTGATAGTTATTTTGAAAATATATTTCATGTACAGAATTAACCCCTTTACAGATTTATTATAAGTATAGATTATTCTATTTTTTTACTATGGGTAAGTAAGTATTTAACCTTTTTGAATAGACAAATAAACCCAACCTTGTTTAAATTAAATTAATAATTTAACTGTACCTACTTTATCATACGTAAAACAAAATAAAGTACCAAAGAAAATAAACTTAATAAAATATTAAATTGTTAATCATTATGAATTTATGGTCAAAGAATTATATAATTTAATACAAAGTGTGACCACCTCTGTTGTTTAAAACTTGTCGAGACCGATTTATTTATGCTATCGATGACCTATATCTAGCTACCTAACGCCTTACTAATGCACGGAAAATTATGTTGTACCTTTACACAAATAATCGTGATGAGTATTTCGTCAAATAAATAATAAAATATTTTCCTGTGTAAGAATTGACTATTTTTAGTCATTAGAATAAAATATGGACACAATAAAAACCGAGACAACGACAATTCCTAACTTATATAAATATATATCTACCAAGAGTGATTGAATACGTTTTTCATCACCAATCCATGCGCCATTTTACGCTAAATACGGTTGTAAGATTTACAAAGAAGTAATGGAATATTTTAAGTAAGTTCGCGTACACTTTGTAAATCAGATAAGTTGCTGTTTTCCATATCTCGAAAATTCTATGTCGATGTCGAGTTAGAAACTTCTAAGGAAACTTGCACACCGTATTCGAGAGCTTAAAACGTTTTTCGAATACCTTTCACGTCGTTCCTCAAAACCGCTTCGAATACACTCCAAAGACTCCTACGTAAATTCTAAAGTATGTAAAACAGGAGTAACTTCGACATAAAACTCGACGATGACGTCATGTTACTATATGCAGTATGTTGATACTATACGTCTCGTTCGCCAGCGTTAATTTAACTTATTACTGTTCCGTTACCGCAAACTCGTCACTACGCTCAGCTTTACGAAACAATATCTTAAAGCAATACAAATTAAGTTCATTATTCACTAGCGCTTTACAATTTAGTTTCTTTGTCTTAATATTCGCAAAGTTTACGGGTTGAAAGCAAGTAAATATTTCAAAACAGGCTAGGCAAGGGCCCAGGTGCTTCTAGAATGCTCTGTGGAACTGAAAGCCGTTAACAAATGATTAATTCCGAAGTCGCAGAGTTCCGAAAGGTGCGTTGTCAGTGGCAGAGGTGAATTAATTATTGTTCAAGAAATTTATTCTGTCGACGAAAACTTGGTGCTGAGGTCTTTTGAGATAAATTAGTGTCGGGTAATTTAATTAAGCGGTGTTGGTACATTTTTCGTTTGATCTTGCGTGATTCATTTATCAATGTCGATCTTTAAGAGATGCTTATACGTGAATACTATAATATGTACTAATACAGTAACTGTTTGCATACGTCACAGTTAATTGCATTCACAAATAACTATATAAATATTTTAAACATAGCACTAGAGTTCAGAATCTCCTTATAGATGCAGACCTCGTCGACACTTACATGCAGTTAACGTAGAACCTTCTGTCTAGATATTCTAGGTTCTTCCGTGCAGGCGGCATTTGCGTCGCCAAATTCTACCATAATCCTTTAATCAGCTGCCTTCATCATCACCCTGATTAGGTCCTCTCGTGATAAAGATCGGCGTCATTTTGGCTTCACGTGCCTCTTCAAGCGCATGTGACCTCCTTTATGGGCCAGCACTGCATGGCTCCTTCACCTGAGAGGGAGATTGGTCTCACGATTTGCCTATATGGTTCTTAGAACTTAGGCATAAGGTTCAGTTTAGTCGGTAGGTCATACTAGTCGGACCTCTCTGGCTGGTATAGAGTCCGATAAAATCACCGTAGCTTTTGCCGCTGCGGTGGTATCCTGGGTACGTTTCGTTCTCAGCCTCTATTTTCTGAGAAAAAAAAGTTCAGAAAGAATGAGTATAAATTCAAGGTAAATGACCTTTCTTTTGCAAGGCAGTAGATTTGTATTTTCATGTCAGTTTGCGTCCTGCAAAAATAGTAATGGAGTTGACAGTTATTGTGTCTTTACATATTACATCACAAGCATATTATATGTATTATACATATATATGATTCAAACGGATTAGTATTAATAATTTGTTTGCAAGATTGGTAATTATAGCTAACACATAATAGTACTCAAGATATACTTGAATTCCCAAGTAGAACCATTTGAGAAATAGGATATTGTTGTGAAACATTAGCTGATTGATTTATGGATGAGGCTAAAAGATATGTTGGTTTGTGATTTGAAACTTCAAAGCCAAGCACGATTCAGACTCTGATTAGGCATGTGTTAAATGTTAATTCAAATGCAATAACATTATGTCCCTTCAATAGGTCATATTTCTTATTCGTAATTAAAGTATCAACTGATAGTGCTATTTATCATAAATTCAAAAACATTCTTCATATGAACTATTTCATTTATATCGATCGTTTGATATATCATACATTATTGCGTCTTCAACTTCAACAAGCACGAGCATTAGACGATCAGAGAATTTGATAAGAATGCATTCTTCAATAAATTACGTATAATTCGAACAAAAAATTTTCCAACAAAATTATAAGATGATTAAAGTGATAATATTTATTTACTTATTTGATAAATATGTCCAACCACTTCACTGACAATTCGTTATCATGATGCAAAAATCTTTTTGTGGGATGTTATGACGAAATCAAATTATGAGGAAATGTTAATTGATATAACAAAAGATAAAATTATCTCACGCATATTTGGTTAATCAACAACTTACAGTTATATCTTGAACTGCGTATCTGTCTGTAATTATCTTCTAACGGTATATCGTTCAGGGCTCTTCTTATAATTGCTTACAGTAGAGAGAAAAGGCTACTTGTATCTAAATATGATATTCACCGATGTTATCTTCCATTTAGATCGGCCCTGTAGAACGTAGTACATCAGAGAGAATCCACTTTTGTTATTGAAATTTGAACTTTATTTCAATGTGTTTAAAATGAGTGAAATGGATTTACCAACGTTGGCTAAAAGTGGTAAGTTAAATTTGTATATAAACGATTGAGAGGTCAATTATTTTTATGCCCCATTAAATAACGTGTTGTCTCTTACTGTTATATATATTAGAAAGGGATGGATTTATTTGAACTGTAACTGACGTCTGTGAAAATGCTAGTGACTGCAGTCTGTATATCTGTGCAGATATAAAGCGCGATTTATCAAATAGTCCTTTGAGATTATGTTGGTATCTCTACCTTTTATATCTATGTTTCGATAACCTTTTGGTTGAATTTGTAATGAATATGCAATGAGTGCAATTTTTGAAAATATTTTCATCATTAAATGCTATGAAAATGGTTAGGGTTAAAATTGGGCATTGTTATTTTTAAAAACAATAAAAACGGTTGTTTAGGTTTCTTGAACATAAAATAATGGAAAGCGAATACTAAAAATTCGATATTTTATATAATTTGTGTCTTAACTTCTCTCTTAATTTTATACTGCATTTAAAAATCTATATAATTTATCATAACATTATCCTAATGTAAAAAGAGCAATCAGCTACAATTCATAAATAAAGATGGCGATAAAAGGTTGTCTATTTGAAATTTTACCCAAACACCATCCCTGATTGAATATCTTGCTCAGAATTTCAATAAACAATTCAATCCGACGCCTACCTAATTCCTAACCTTACCCACGATAGTATTCCCATCGCATACTGATTAGGGACGAATAATTAGTAAAATGCCTTTTAGCTTTTCTTAAAGAAAAAAGGTTACACAGAATAAATTCATGATTACATTCGGGCATTTTATCTCGTCAAGTATTCGATTTGGAATACGAAGGATTTTGTTTCGTCATAGCACGGCTGTCTATGAAGACTTAATACTTAATGTATGTCATATAATGTAGGTAATATTTACTAAACATACATTCAAAATATTTTCGATGCTATAATTTATCATACAAATAAAATTTATCACGGCTAAAACACATAACAAAATTTTGTATATGTTTAATAAGGAGAAACTAGACGCGCAAATGAAACACTTGTATAAATATTGTGACGGCGAAAATTTAATATATATGGCTATCCCGTATAAATACTTCTATGATAAAATTTGTTTATATAACATACGCTATATCTTATCGTTATTATATTTTTTCGATATATTATTCTAACTAGTTGTCTGATTTATATCTGGATGATTTTTTTTAATAAACATTCTTCTATAAAATATAGATTTCCGAAATTTCACAATGAGTTGTCGTTGACTTCTTAATATATGTGTTACGTTTAAATATATAATATTAGCGTAGCAATTAAATTAATTGAGAAATAGAGCAGGGAAACAAATAACACTATCAAATAAAATTATTATGGGAAGTAATATTTAAAAAAACGTCTATACCAGGGTCATATGAGTGGTGGCATCGCAATGTGGTAGGGTTCACACGAAAGAGCAAGGAGAACACGGGAGAGTTTTAGGGGGAGACCTGGTAGTCTTGCTAAGGGCGTCTCATACACGCCGCCTTGCCAACGCAACGTACGGATATGATGTCATTTCTCTCATATCCTTTTAAAATCAAGTCTTCTGCTTGTGTATCTTCTTTCCTATTTCTGCCGCAAAGCAGCAATGCTCGCAATGTTGTGTTGTGATTACATCGTATCTCACAAGCTGGTAAAGTGATTCTTATAGTAATTGCAAATATACAGCAAATTTTGCAAAAACTACGTACTACGTATGGTAGTCTGACAACGTACATGTATGTTTGAGTATAATTTTGTATCAAGAAGTTAACGTTTAAAAGTATCAAAAGGTAATAAACATTCTATACATTTATGACATATCGAGCGATGTTCAGTTTCGCTGTCATCTGGAAGGCAAGGCTAAATTAGCCTCAAAAAACCTGGGAGTACTAAGCAGGGCGAGACAGTATTTCACGCCGACCCACCGCCTACAACTTTACAAGGCACAGGTCAGGCCACATATGGAATACTGCTCTCACCTTTGGGCCGGAGCTCCTCAGTACCAGCTCCTTCCATTTGACTGTATCCAGCGTAGAGCGGTTCGAATTGTCGACGACCCGGTGCTCTGTGGTCGTATGGACTCATTGGCGCTGCGGAGAGATGTCGCGTCTCTTTGTGTTCTCTACCGCATATACCATGGGGAGTGCTCTGACGAGTTGTTTGGGATACTGCCGCCAACCGATTTCCTGTATAGTGCGTCACGGAGGGGACTTGCTTTCCATCCCCACCATCTTAATGTTGGCTGTCTTCCACAGTGCGGTTTTCGCGTACGTTTTTCCCGCGAACGACAAAGTTATGGAACCAACTTTCAGCCGCGGTATTTCCGAACAGTTACGACATGGGAAGCTTCAAAAAAAGAGCGTATACATTCATGAAAGGCCGGCAACGCGCTGATGATACCTCTGGTGTTGTTTGTGCTATGGGCGGCGGTGATCACTTACCATCAGGTGACCCGTTGGCTCGTTTGCCTGCTATAATATAAAAAAAAATGTACAAGAAAGGATATGTACAATGGCGGACTTATCTCTAATAGAGATCTCTTAAAGCCAAGCAAAATAGACGTTTTGAAAGAAATGTGCGGGAAAGCTTCATGTGCTACATTTGTTATAATTTAATACTAATAAACTTGAAGTGTAAGAAAAACACAGTTACGCAGATGTATTGGGATATAATTAATAATATAGATTATTACATTACCGGTCAGTCGGTATATTTAAATTGATGTGACAGCCAATGGAATGTCATACTACGGACAGGGTGTTTCCATTGACTATAAAAACCAAGAAGGTTTAACAAACAAAATAATAAATACATAAGAACTCATCATCATCCTCTTGCCTATTTCCCATTATCTGGGGTTGGCGCAGTAAATCTTTTTCTTCCATTCCTCTCTATCAGCCGTCATTTCCATGTTTACTCCTTTATAAAATTATAAAAATAGACCAGACTAGACTAGAGTTCTAGAGCCTCGTTGCTGACACAGTGAACGAAATAGTAAAGTATCGCGTGTTGGACCAATGCTGTTGCCAGTGCTCTATTAAAATATGCTCGCTTAGGGTATAAAGGCTGGGGAAACAGTAGAATCGGGCAGCTAAGTATCGAGGATTTTGTATTGTAAATCTATTTATGAACATAAGTTTTTGTATCACCCTTGGTTTGACGTGATATCAGCTAAGTAAAGTTCATTGCTAAGTCTGACTGCCGAACACATCATAAAATGTGTTTATCTTTGTATTAATACAATGCTTGTGATAACAGTGTCTGAGCAAAAAGCTAACAAAAACAATAACAACAGTATACTCGTAGAACGGATTTCAAATAATATTTGAAAGGCGCTAACGCAAGAGGCTTTGGAAGTTTCCAAGAATTCGGACTGCAACAAATGACGGATCCTGTAAATAGTTCTTAAAGAATGTTTATTATCAATGAAGTGTATATCACTGATGTATCGATAGATATGATCAAAATGACGACTTATTTATAAATTTTTCTATGAGGGCTTTCTGCTATATAATATGCACTTACCAATCCGTAGACTACGACTATTATTCGTAAATTTTGTTGAGAAAACATTTTTTTTATAGGGAAATTACATTTCTTAGATGGTCTATGAGCTGTAATTATATATTTATTATTTAAGATCAATAATTCATGGAGCCTTTAATTCTTGCTATTAAATAGTAGTGTACCATATGGCTTTTTCTTTACATCTGATATAGATCTTCTAATATCGACTTTTATATGTAGTGCATAAAAACTTTATACCACATCCATCCAACTACACAGACACGTCAACACCTTCATATATCTAAAGAGAGATACTGACATAGAATGTATGGACCGGAATGTTGGCCCGGATACTGACATAGAATGTATGGACCGGAATGTTGGCCCGGATACTGACATAGAATGTATGGACCGGAATGTTGGCCCGGATACTGACATAGAATGTATGGACCGGAATCCGCTTAACGGGCCAACCGTTAAGCGGATGGATAAACGAAGATTGCATGTTCTTGAAATGCGTATGCTAAGATGGATGTATGGAATGACAAGAAAGGACAAATAAAAATATGAAATTGTTAAAAAATGAAGAGAAAGGAGACTTTTCTGGTATGGTCACGTATTAAGAAGAGGGAATGATAATCTGATGAGGGAATGAGCTGAGAGGAAGACCGAAGAAACGATAGATGGAATGTATGAATGATGATATATTGGAGAAGTACGGGAGTGAGTGTCGAAATAGCAAGTATTAGAGGAGAGTGGAAGTGAAAGATATGTTGCGCCGACTCAAAATAAAATTCTAAACACGGCAAGAGAAAGAAGAAGCTACTGAAATAGCAATTCTTTAAAATATATATTACTAGCTTTCCGCCCGCGGCTTCGCCCGCGTTATATTCGAATTTCCCACAGGAAGGATATGTTTTAACAATACTGCCATACAACCTTTCACCCCCTCCTTTCAACCTTTTACAACCCTTTTCTGCTTTAAAAGGTAGCCTCTGTCCTTTCTCAGCCTCTAGACTATCTGTGTACCAAATTTCATTTAAATCGGTTCAGTAGTTTTTGGTGTGAAAGCGGAACAGACAGACAGACAGACAGAGTTACTTTCGCATTTATAATATTAGTATGTATGTATGTATAGTATGGCACAAAACAATGAGCTTTTCCACAAATACTATTTTCACAGTACTTTTGATTAAAATTTCACCGTCTTCAATTTTCACAGATGACACTCCAGTTTTATTTATTTGAGTTCATTAAAATGACGATAACTTTTTTTTAATGAACCGATTTTGATGAAACAAAGTTTAGATATTATTCTGAGTTAAAACAAAGCAAATAGTGAAAGTTTCAAGCAAATCGGTTCAGTACTTTCGGAGATAAACGTGAACATACATACAGACAGACAGACAAAAAATTCCAAAAATTTTTTTTGCTTTCTAATAATCTATTTAAGTGCCCCTCTATCCATTTCAGTCAAAAATACTACATGTACAGACAAAATATTTTTACTGTCTTATTATATGTATAGATATATTGAAATATGATGTAAAATAAATAAGCGCTGAGATACCTTTTTTTTTGTTCCGCTGAGGAAAATGCATAGAATTGCATAGCCCGGCTGCAGAGAGCCGGCGGTTATGTAGGGCTCTTCTCTCCTCCAGAAGGGGGAGGCCTACCCACTAAAAACCTCAGCGATGGCCGTCCTCAGACGTTGTAGGGGGCCCTCAGGATCGAGTGTCGCATCTGAGGACCCCCGACCTTTGTTCCCCTGGGTGCGCTAGGGGAGCCCTTCTCGGGGAGAAGTGATCTTACCGCCTCCTCCCATTCAACCTCCTACGACGTCACCCCTGGCCATCCGGGGGTGAGGTCCCTCCCGGGTCGCCTCCACGGGTGCGACCTACGTCGCGCCCAAGCGCTGAGATACCTAATATAAGCCATTTGCTTATAAAGAATACTTGGAATTTTCATGCGAACAATACTGTCACGAGACCGAATCCAAATAATATCTAATCACCATACCAAATTACATTTAACCCTGGCCAGCTGTTTCCAAAGTAAAAATATATTTTCCCGTTGTAAAAATTTTATTATGTTCATTTTCGGGTCTCAAACTAGCACTATATCAACTTCCATCGAAATTAGTTCAGTAGTTTGCTTATTTACCACTTTTAAGGTTAATTTTTACAAACTTTTTAATTTTTACAACTTTATGAAATTCGTACTTTTTTCGTAAACATATCTAATCAAAAGCCAAAAAATAAGTGTTCAGCTACTAGCTTTAACATTGACACACTTTCCATACAAGCTTTCACCTCCTATTTTAACACTTTCTATCCCTTTTATGGCATTTAAATGTACAGGGTGTCTCAGAACGATCCAACTATTTCGAACATCAGTTAAAAAAAAATGCTATTACTAATTAGTTATTTATTTATACCAAAATATAGACAATGAGGGAAATTTTACTTTTTAAATATGACATTACTTAAATGACGCCCGTTTGTTTGACGACACTCTTCGAACCTTGTGCGGACGTTATTGAAGACTTTACCAAGAAGTTGTTGAGGAATCAATTTGATCTTCTCTTCAATATTTTTCTTCAGATCTTGCAAAGTTCGTGGATTATTCTCGTAAACAATACTCTTGAGATAACCCCACAAGAAAAAATCAAGTGGGGTTAAATCAGGGCTTCGTGGTGGCCACTCAATGTTACCCCTTCGCGAAATCACTTTTTCAGGGAACAATTCTTGTAATGCTGCTCGCGAGTTGTTAGTGGTATGTGCCGTGGCTCCATCTTGTTGGAACCACGAAAGGCAGTTGTAGTGTCCACTTTCTCGAAGTTTTGGTCCAAAAAAATCGCGTATCATTTCAATATACCGCGCCGAAGTCACCGTAATTGCTCTGCCTCTATGGTCTTCGAAGAAATAAGGGCCTATTATGCACTTCTTCGACATTGCGACCCAAACTGTAACTTTAGGGCTATGCAAAGGGCGTTGGTGTAGCAGTGTTGGATTGTTCTCGGCCCAAAATCGGCAATTTTGGCGATTCACATAACCGTTCAAATGAAAATGGGCCTCGTCGCTAAAGAAAATGTTGTCAAAATCATTAAATCTGTCTAACATTATGTTTACATAATTTAATCTCAGAACATAATCATTTTCGTGCAATTTTTGCACAATCTGAATTTTATAGGCCTTAAGATGCAAATCAGATTTAATTATGCGGTAAATTGTTGCTCTAGATAAGCCTAATTGCGATTCTCGCTTTCTAATGCTAACACGAGGCTGTTGTCTTACAGAATCCGCTACTAACTCAATGTTCCCAGGGGTTCTTGCTGTTCTTGGACGACCATGATGAATATCGCCTAATGTGTTTCCAGTAGCGTTGAATGCCTGGATCCACGCGAGGATAGTGGCGTTACTAGGAGTTTCTCCAATATTGCGTAATCCGTAATGAATTCGAAATAGACGACGAACACGAATGAGCGATCGATTGTTCTCGAAATACGCGCGCACGCAGAACGAGCGTTGCTCTCCGGTGTAAGGCATAGCGCCAACTGAAAATATAAGAACTGAGCTTGCTAGCGTTACCCCTCCCCCACCTCCGATCCACGTATTTAGCGTCTCGTTCACTTGTAAAATAGTTGGACCGTATATGTCGTTTCTCGATATCTAGTATTATATCTGTGTATTATATTTAATTTAAATCGGTTTAGTAGTGTTGGCGTGCAAGCGTGAAAGGGTGATAGACAGACTGACAGATAGTCAGTCGGACAGACAGAGTTACTTTCGTATTTAAAATATTAGTAAGGATTGGAGTGCTTTCTCTCGACATATCAAACTAGATGTTGAACTTTACTATCGGTGAGAAATGGTGATGATAAATATTTATTCAGAGAAACTATTAACCTTATTTTGTGAGGTTTCCACACACACAGTCTAGTAACCAGCTAGACTATACTTTGTGCCACTGTGATTTATTTAAAATTTACGCAAGTAATACTAGTGCTATTAAACTATTAGAAAAAATTTATTATTAAAATTTTTATCAATTTCAGACCACACGATTACAACTTTACTTAAAACGTCTACATAACTTCCCATCTTGGATCGACTATTGCGTCTCTGGCGCTAAAACAAGCTAAAGTAGCAAGGTCCTGAGGAGTTCTGTGCATATAGGATGACTTATTACATCTCTCTGCCTGTTGAAATTTATACGAATTTACATAATATTCATACCAACTATCTTCAAAACAATAATCAACATTTCGAAAATCTCTTTTATAAAGACGCAGCCACAAAAAATCCTTCTGCGTCATTCTTCGGAGTCTTGTACAACATTCAGATACATTCAATATGTCTCTGATAGGTAAATTGAGAACAATTTTATGTAAGACGTCATCCGGGAGCCCGTATAAATTTGCGCTGGGGCACTTGTGGTAATTCAAGACGCTACCCTTTATAGGATTTACGATTTTATCTTTGAAGACCGTAAACAACTCAGTCAAGTTTGAGAAATTTGATGGAACACCCAAAGGTGAAGTGTTTATGTATTTATTAGGCTTAAAGCACACTGAATAGGTTTCTCTACATAATTCAGTTATATTAGCAATTACCAAAGTTGCGTCATTTAGAGTGCAAACAATAATTTTCAGCGGTAAATCTTGGAAGCCATTCAAAATAAACGCTGCTTCTTGAACGTCGGCTCCGTTGTTTTTTCTTGATATTATAAAGTCCACAATAGCCGTGGAGCCACCTTCAGTTCCTTTAAGTAACAGAAAATTATTTTCCTTCATTACAATAAGCAGCAAAGCGAAGAATAGGTCTCGCTTGAAACGTTCCGGTTTGATTAAGGCGTCTATTAGCGTGCTTACTGTTTGGTGGAACTGGGGCGTTACTTCTTTATTCATAATCCAGGCTGTGTATTTTCGTTCCATTACGTTAAAGCTGCAAAATGTTGTCCCTAATTACATCTGAATTATTTTTACTTTTGTGACATTTCTGTTCGTTCTTGTTATTTTGACTTTGATGACGTTTATTTGGGGTGATAGCAGTAATGTCTATTAAACATGTACGCTGGAGGTTCGATAGAATTGACAGTTACTGAATTGAGACGCCTTTGAATTCAAATGAGTGTTCCTTAATCATAGACAATCACTAGTCATTTAGATCAATAAGTTTTTGTTCGTTTCACTATTTCTTATATAGGTAAAAAAGTTACTTCCAAAGAATGAACTGTATATGCAACATTTCCGTTTATAATTTTCATGATTTTATCACTCTTCGTAACTTCATTGCAGGGTGGACATTTTCACGTAATAGTGTTCAAAATGTAACCACGTGAATTTATTTGAAATGATAATATCAGTAGGAAAATGGCGGACATCAAGCACACACAAAAACACTTGAAACTTCAGAAACAAAAATACTTTTGTGTACATCTAGTATAACTCGTAAACCATATTTTGTATAACCATAATGTTGACATTCGATCCACAGGTAAACAATAAAAACAAATGCGAAAGAAAGAAATACGTTTATTTTGGACCATACAACGATACCAACAACAATAACAACACAAAACAATACATAATAACAACATATACCGCTGCAAAACAAGAAGTACCTAACAATAAAGTGCAATGTCAACCATTGTATACAACTTAATAAATACAATACACACAACAATGTGTAATGTATTCGATGTGTAATCTATACACTATACAGGGCCTGATAGTTAATTGCAAAATCCACAATGTTTAATTGTTTCGGAAATACAACCAGCAGACCGAGAATTATTATTGTAAACAAACGTGTGCGTTATAGCAGAGCTCTAAATATATCTCAGCATAGATTTAATATATACTGCAGTATGTACATATATACTAAGTGAACTCGTTAGTAGAATGTAATCATAGAATCATCACAAACAGATAACCGGGGAGACCTCTTATCTATTTCTGCTGCAGAATAACTGTGTTCGCTTTGCTGTTCTGGCCTTAAGGGTAAGATGACTCTTTATTTATACATATATATAAACTTTTTATTGTACACATTTTACAATAAAATTAAAAACAAATATTAGCAGGTACCAAGTTAATTGGTCCAAAGGCGGACTTATCTCCAGCCTAATTTCCAGCCTAGAAGGTTTTGTGAAATTTTGGAGGAGGAATATAAATTACAGATACGCACATACACACACACACACACACACACACACACACACACACACACACACACACACACACACACATTATATATATATATATATATATTGTAGGGATTTCTCACTATTTGTAATAGGTACTTCATGCTCAAGTTTTGAATATAATTAACTTTTTAAGTTGTTTTAGACGTGAGATGTCATTCCGCCTGACGGCGAGTTGTAAAATTATTTTTAACGTTATTAAATTGTTTTTTTTTTTTTAATATCCAATACACATTTATTATTATCCAGTGGTTCCATTTTCTTGCTACATACTCGTACAATCCCCGTTACAAGTGGTGGAGGCGCCGGGTAACGCATAAAAACGATATGGAGATGAACAAATTCAATGGGATACAAGTGATGTCAATGACTTCATCGCACAATTCGAATTCACAAGGATGGGACGATGAACGAAAAAAAACTGACTATTGCTGGGTTTTTAGAAGGAGCGGCATACTATTTCTATCAAGAAATTGGTAAAGATTAGCATAACAGAAGCAAAAGGAATATCACGACAGGAGAGTAAATACCTAGCAATAATTTCGAAGAAGGAGATTTAGTATTGATTTATACGCCTAGAAGAGTTACAGAAGTATGAAATTAACGCGTCTATATAGGGGCCCGTTCCAAATAGTTCGTCGTGTATCTAATGTGAATTATTTAGTTAAGAAATTAGGTAGTTACATCATTCATAAAGGTTTCATTTACGTGCAAACCAAAACTGAACCGATGCTTAGTAGTAATGTTTAAAATGTAAGTATTTCGATATGTTAAAAATTGTTGATTTATGGATAAAATTTTTTGTTCGGTTCTACTTTGTGATAAGAAAATATTAAATTTGTTCCTGTTTATATTTACGGAAAAACCTAGGAAAAAAGTTTATGGGGCTGATTAACATTTTGTATTTTGTATGTGTCTCACAAAGTGAACATAGGTTTCCGGTGAGGTAGGTCGTTTTGATCTATATGCATGTATTAATAACTTGATGTTAATGTAGGTGTCTAATGAAAAGAAGTAAAATGAATGTAGGTTATATTCTTTGTCTGTTTTAATTGTTATTCAGTGAAAATAAAATTTTGTAATTTTTTTTTGGCAAAATTTTATTTAATAAGGGGGGGAAGAATGTAGTGATCTCTCACTATTTGTAATAGGTACTTCATGCTCAAGTTTTGAACATAATTAACTTTTTAAGTTGTTTTAGACGTGAGATGTCATTCCGCCTGACGGCGAGTTGTAAAATTATTTTTAACGTTTTTAAATTGTTTTTTTTTTTAAATATCCAATACACATTTATTATTATCCAATGGTTCCATTTTCTTGCTACATACAATCCCCGTTACAATATATATATATAGATAGAGTGATTCATCAATAGATAGAGTGATTCTTGAGCAAGGGTTTGCGGTATTTTTTATCTTTGAAAAACAGATAGTCCCTCGGGAAGCGCGATAAAACCTTCGCGCCATAAACCGACTTCCGCGCGTATGTGGCCGTGGGCAAAAGCTATGACCCTCCTCTATAGACCCAATCCCGAAATCCACGCGGGCGAAGCCGCAGGCGGAAAGCTAGTAATATAATAATGCTTTGTGGTCCTAATTACAATAAACAATACTATAAAGTGGCCTTCTTCTAAACTGATGGTAAGTGATAATAAAACCGAAAGTAAGAGCGAGCTTCACCTTGACTCCTCGATAACTGAGGAGGTTTTTTACCTTAAAATCATCAGAATACAATAACGAATACTCTTCTTGTTTCTCCTGCCCTGTTCCATTTTCTTTGGAGATGGCGCAATATGACTTTCTTCCACTCACCTATATCACCCGCTATTATGACAATCATTCCTTTCTTCAACATATCACTGTTCTCATTATTATTTATACACCGTGATTCTGCAGTGGTTGTTTTCCCGCAGCAAAAAGATTTACCTTTATTAGTACTGTCAAATCATAGGTATTATTTTTTGTAAATCATAATATTTTTGTCCTCAATTAATTAAATAAATAATCATCAACTCGAAAGCATGAGAAACGATAGTAGCGGTTACAGCACAAAATGATTCGCGTGCGCTGCGAACCGATCAGCGCGGCTGGGGTTCATTGCGCCGCGCGTCAGCTGATCTGCAGTTCGCCGCACGCAGCGCGCGCGAATCATTTTGTGCTGTAACCGCTACTATCGTTTCTCATGCTTTCGACTGTATATTGCGAGTGTGCGGCCTTGAATATTAAAAGAAATCTAAAACATATTTTTCAAAACATTAAACAAGACAATAGTCTTGGACTGTTTCGTAAAAACCATTCAACTATTGTTTGCTTATCAAAAAAGCTGCTAAAAATATTTTCCTACTGAATTTACTTTGTTAAAAAATTGATAATTATTATTCACATTTGAATTTCGCGCTAAAACACCACTCTTTTATTATGTCTCGATTATGACGTCACTTATCATACAGAGGTTACTTGCTCATTGACACGGCGTGTGTAAACGTTCGGTTATGTTTCGTAATCTATATCGAAAATGAGTGCAATTAAATATTATCAGTATTGTTCAGTTCCCCTGTACGAAAATAATACAAATAAGATACTTGACAAACTATTTATACCTGTGTCTCATGATATAAATATGCGAAAATAATGGATGGTACTGGCAAGACGAGACTGGAAAAATCAATCAATAAAGTCGATGATTTACTTTATATTGTTTATTGTGAACTTTGTGCTGTGGGCACATTTTGCATTTAACTACACATACATCGTTTTCTCGGCACAGTTCCACATAACCTATAGCATCATCTCCATACGTTTCCCTGCACGATCTAAAACAAAAACAATACATTTAAGGTTACATTGCAACCAACCATGGGTCACTTAAAATCAAATTTAAAGAAATTTTAATTCACTTTCCATGTGTGTAATGATGAATCCGATGAGATAAAATCAGGGTTTATAGCGAAAAATTCTGCCACCATCATGACGTCGATACGTGGCAAATTTGAACTATCAGCTCTTACGAATTTCTTTGCCATCGTAAATAAACTAAAATTTAAATTTTACTTCAAGCAAACGACTAAAACTTTAAATCACAGAGAATATGCAAGAAATAAACGAGGTTTCGAAATCACAAACAACGTAAACAAGTAGTAGGTGACAAGTGACAATGACAAATGACGTCACGCGCTGTCATTGGCGTTTATTATTATTATTATTTATTTTTATTTCGACCAACATGCATCATTCATTACACAAAATATTACATAAATACAAAAAGGAATAATAATGAAAATTGCTACAGTTTTATACAAAATTAATGACATTGAACTATTTTTGGTCAAGTAAATTTTAAAATTAATATGTCCAAATACAATAAAATTAAAATTAAGAATTATTACATTGCAGATAATGTCAAACTAAAACTAAAATTTCATTAAAAATAAAATAAAACTAATTAGAAGTCTGTACATGAATCATGTAGCAGATATTCATGTACTGACAGTCAAATCGCTCTGAAAATAGCTTCAGGATCCTGTTCTGGTTCACCCGTACTCTGCTTACAAGGGATGTGCACCGGTAGTCACGTGACTTTCACATTAAAAATAATAATTTATTATGTTAAAAATAAAGAAAAGTTCTTATCTTTTTTTTTTACATTTTATGGGCTTACTCTTGGTCTCAGGCTAGCCCGAGGGCATAGACGAGGCCTACGATGGAGCGAGCTTGCCCAGATAATGCCTGTGCACTCGTTTCTTAAATAGTTCCGGGTTGTATGAGCTCGGAAATACAGACGCCGGCAGGAAATTCCACTCTTTTGCGGTGCGCATAATAAAGGATTTAGAGAAGCGCTGCGTACGGATATGTGGAATATCCACCAAGTAAGGGTGGTATCCTGCCGTACGTCTGGATGTCCGATGGTAAAAGGGAGATGGGGGAATGAGCTCATGCAGTTCATGAGCACACTCACCGAAGTGCAATCTGTAGAATACCGCCAGACTGGCAACCTAATCTAATTATTCCTGTTAATAATTAATTCTAACCGCATATACTATCCCTGTACAAAACAACATATCATTTTATTACTACAGTCCAAGACCCTATTATTATAAACGCAAAATTTGAACAGATAAATTTGTTTGTTACTTTTTAACGTAAAAAAACTACGCAATGGATTTTGATGAAACCTTACAATAACATAGCACATATATCACAATAACACATAGGCTATAATTTTTAAATATAATATGATTGATTATGATGATTTGTGAAAGATTATATGATAATATAAGGTACTCAAAGTACTAATCCTACGCAGACGAAGTCGCGGGCACCTGGTACTATAATAACAACAATATGAAACTCAAAAAAATATGTAAGTGCGCATGTTTAACACACATTTGTTGTTATTGTTTGTCTACATCATATACAAGTATAATAAACAACTACTGGCTGCGGGCCAGGAACAGTTTGGATTCCGTAATGGTGGTCGCTACCATTAGTTTCCGAGATCTTATTACGCATTAACCTCTTAAACTTAACTTCGTAGAGATTAAATTTATATAATTAATGTGTATATGTATCATAATTTTGCGGAAATACTATATACGTAACATTCTGTTTGAGGTTAGATGCTTAATTAATTTTGAAATGGCATTAATTAATCGCTTAGTACAGTTCAATATACTTAATACAGTCTGCGTGACTCAAAACCGTTTTAATTTTATAGAGTTTTAGGGAAATCACGTTTTAGTGCTGAAAGTGCCCAGAGCCCCACGTACTCTCGCGGTGGTCCTGACACTAAAGCCAGAGGCAGTGGCAAAGGGGGCGATTGATAAGGCGAAGTCGGAGGTGAGCCTCGGGGAATTAGGGATAGGGCCGGCAAAATTCCACACGGGGATTACAAAGAGACGTCCGCTCAACAGGTAGATGTGCTTGCTGAGAAGATCGGGAAGGCATTTGGGGATGTGGCTTAAGTCACTTACCGCCGTCCGCCGATGAACTGGACCAGACCTTGGCTCACACTGGGGGGGTGCCACCAATATCAAAGTTGGCAGGGTACATACCGGGGCTCGCGGCGTCGGAGTGGCGTTCTCAACGGTCCCGGTTGAGGTGGCCAAGCGCCTGGTTGACACCGGGCGCTTGTCGGTTGGATGGAGTTCTGTCTCCATCCAACCGATTGAAGCCAAGCCCATGCGCTGCTGCAGGCGCAGCCTTGTCACGGTGAATAAGGAGCATTTACCCCCAAAGAAAAAAAAAGGGAAATCACGTTTTAGGATATGCTATACCAGTCATAACAGTGATTCCTTCTAGATCAAGTTAAAATCAACCTATGACTCTTAGAATTTTGACAGAAAATGTGAACACACTAATAAAAAGTAAACATACGCTACCTTGGTACATCTATAATCCTTCTCAGTCTTTTAATACGATTGCAAATCTATTTGTGGTAGGTCTATAAGTCGAATCGTTATCTGTTAAAGTTATCTGGTGTTAGCATCATATTTTATGAACACTACATGGCATTACAAGCGAGTGTGTTTTGACAGTGTGACAGTGACGATTTAATAATTGAAATGAATACTTATTGCCTATGAATAATCTAAAATCTCCTGATTACTATAAAAGAAATACGAGTATTATAAACGCGATAGCTTGTAAATATGGATGAATGTTTGTTAATCTTTCACGTAAAAACTACTAAAAGGATTTTAATGAAACATTACAATAATATAGATTATACATCACAATAACACATAGGTTACAACTTATAAAGATACTAGCTTATGCTCGTGACTTCGTCTGCACAGATGGTAGATTTCTCCCTACTTTCCTCATTCTCTTACAATATCTTTATAAATTGTAGCTTATATTTTCTCTGATGTATAAGCTATGTTATTGTATATTGTCGTTATTGTTGCCTTTATATAAATTTACAATCCGTATCAAAAAGACACTCATGAGTAAAGGCCATTATAAAGTAAGTGACTATCTAAATGATCACACTATTTGGGAATAGGGACACTATTCACAGAGCCATGTTTGGTAACAACATTAATAACAATATTGTATTAGTTTTATATGTGTATGTAAACATACAAACGACTATAATCGTATTAGGTACTATTGTATCTTAATTTTGTATTATTATATTATTATTGTCGCTTATGTCACGTGTTTTTATAAAACACGGTCCTTTATAAGGCGTACGCGGGGATACAGATCCAACGCGTAGAGGCCATTTAAGCGAAATTTAATGAAATGGGCATTTATGGCAGTCAATGGACATTAAATGCCCCACCAGCGGGCGATGGGGTCGTCACTACCCTACGCATTATTATATTATATTATTATAATTATTAAAATTGAAAAGAGGAAATAAAAAATAAACCTTCAGAGTTTCTTGCTTGTTGTTCTCGAGAAAGCTCTCTCAATTTCCGAACAGGTGTAGAGGTTTTTTTGCCTTGTTCGTGCGTACGCACAAGGTTTTTGTTTTTTTTTTTAAGCTTTTTTTTTTTGTTTTGTTTTTGATTTTGATTTCTGTAAAGTTCTATCAAAATATATTAAGTGTTTTTTGTTTTTGTGTTGTTAAACATCCATTCATACTTACAAACTTTCGCGCTTATATTATCATTAGGGATTGTGTTAAATATCTAAAATTTGACGATAAGTGTCAAGAAAGTAAAAAAAAATCTACCACCATTGAAGACGAAGTCGTGGGCAGTTGCTAGATATATAAACCAGCTTTTATTCAATTTTAAACGATTTGATACTGTTTTAAAATTACAAAGTACGTATTACGTTAAACTAATGTTATTTTGCAATTGGCTTGTACAATTTATGCTTATATGTTGAGCGTAAATTGGGTAGACGACAATTTTTTCAATTCAATATATAATAAGAGTATTCTTTTAAGTGAGAAATATTGTAGAACCAACGCTACACCTGCACCTATTACTTTTGAAGATACATCGACATGATTGCGGCGCTGTCGCGGGTCGCTCAAAAACGCTCCATACTAAAAACACTGCAATCGTGACGTCATAACTCAGTAAACTCGTCAAATTTGTATGAGCGCACAAACAAATTTTAAAATAACTTTGTTATTTGTACGTTTAAAGGTATACTTTCTGTATAAAAAATGATACATTTAATGTGAGAATGTTAGAAATGTGTTGCTCATTTTTTTGAAATCTAAAAACAATATAAATTAATAATTTAACTAAAATTTCTATATTGACATACTTTCATCATAAGATATAAATTGCTCAAATCACATAATTATAGTATAAAAAAGGCCATAATCATTTGTAGTCGTCTACCCTATTGCGATATGACATTTCATAATTTTTTTGAAACAAGTCTCTGTTATTGTAAACGAATAAACACACAACACATATTATAGGTATAAGGAAAGTAAGTATTTTCAAATTTCAAAAGAATGGCTAATATAATAAGTCTGATTATAATCCGAATGAATTACGTACCTATAAATTTCTTTTGCAAAAAGTATACTTTGTCTTTAAAGACCAAATGTCAACACCATATCTAAGATGTGTGTTTACGTATCCATTGTACACTATAATAGCAGGTTGTTTATGTGAAAAAAAAAAAAGATTTTGTGTACAAAACATTTAATATCAAAGATCTATTTGTCCTACCAGGTGACGAAAAAATTGAATCAAAATGTCTAACGCCCATGGAAGAAATAAATGCTGCCCTCAAAGAATGTGGGTTCGGAATTTTCCATATACGACTGCTGATCACTTCAATGATTAGCTTTGTAGCTGGAGTGCTGGTTAGTAATAGCACGTCGTATTTATTGCCTTCTGCTGAATGCGATCTCCATATGAATTTGGTTCACAAAGGACTACTGAATGCCATGCCATATTTTGGTAAGTAAATGTTCGAGTAAATCTACGTTAGTAAGTTACTCTGTTATTTTGACAAAATTAACTAGAATTTTAATAAAAGACGTATATGTTTTTCAGCCAACTGTAATAAAACAGCAATGGTAATATTTCCATTAAAATTTACTACTAATACGATGGTTTACCCTAACAAATATCTAAGTGTTATTTAAATGTTAAACAAAATGCTCAACCAGCTGAATAAGCAACTTGTGCTTGTACGAGTATAGTGTTGTTCAGTAAAAAGACTAGTCTTTTGATTGAACAGCTATATCAAACAGTTATACGCGACATATCCATTTCAACTGTAGTAAAACACAAATAAAAGTAGCTCTAAATGTTAAAAATTGAGACAAAAGAGACTTTCCTGACATGACCATGTTACTAGAAAGTTATGGACATGAAAGTGGATGGGATGGAGAAGAAGACCGAAGAAACGATGGATGGAATGTGTGAATGATGATACCTTGGAGAAGGGAGTTAGTGTCGAAAGAACGAATATTAGAGAAGAGTGGAAGAGAAAGTTATGTTGCGCCTACCTCAAATAAAATTGGGAATAGGGCAAGAGAAAGAACAAGAAATCACAAATGAAAAAAAAATAATTTGACGTAGCAATGACTATCAAAATCAAATCAATTGTAATAGATAATCTATATGAATATTATAAACTAGAAGAGGTTTATGATAAAAAAATGGTAATCTCAGTCACTACTAAATACCGATTCTCGCCATTGGAAAAAAATAACAAATTCTTTCTCGAGCGGTAGTTGCAAGCTGATACAATCAGAACATTGGACAAGTTCATTACTACTATTTTTTAAAAGTGCGTCGCTTGCCTTGCTTTGTTTATATTTCCCGGCTTCCTATTCAGAAATGGCAATCAAGTGGTTACGAGAAGTGACATCTGGTGTTCAAAAGTCGAACAAATAGTAGCAATTGCATTTAAACAACATAAATAAAACTATGTCAGTGTGATTGTAACCTTACGCTAAAGTGGAGACAAAGTACTCTAACAGTACGGGTTGATGATCTATTACTACCATCTCCATTAATGGGGTGATTTTTCGCCACTATTATTACTGGCAACTTTCGCATGTCCAGCAGACCTGTGGAATCTCGAGCGTTTATCATACCATATTATGGTCTGCATAATGAATTTTATTGGTTTTAAACTTTGTTTGTCACCATGCATATTTAACCGCTCATTCAAACTTAAATATTACTAAGACAATATTATTCGCAGGTATGTTGTGCTCGTCGGTAATAGCCGGATTCCTAACCGACACCTTCGGACGGAAAGTGTTCATTTATTTTGGAACGGGAGGAATATTTGTTTTCACGATTATAGCAGCATCGAGCCAGTCTTACACCGTTCTAGTCACGGCGAAATTCTTCGAAGGTCTTCTGTAAGTCAAAACGGATTATTTTGTTACAATAGCGGCTCATTTTATTTCAATGTGAAATATTTTCACGGGGTAATTAAATTTGAGATGGAGATCGATTTAATTTTTTATATAATAATGAAATAATGTATTAATTTATTGAATGATATGATAGGTTTTTAATGTCTTCACCCATCATCTGACTTCAAAAATAACTTACTTGTTGGTTTTTTTTCCAAGACTTTAATTATTGTAAAGCTTCTGAACCAAAAGTTAGTAAGTTAAATTGTTAATAAAGTTTGTTGAAATAAAAACATTTTTTTTAGTATTATTATGTTCTAACATATAGAGGTAAGATAGAGAGATAGAAGAGTGAAGTTTATTTCACTAATTGTAAAATCACTTATAGGAAATAAAATAAAGGGCCTTTCTTGGCGAATGTAAAAGAAAATCTATACAGACGATTAATATTTAAAAATGTTTTATTTATAGATTTGCTACGTCATTTAGTGCGGGCCTCACACTCACCACTGAATTTTGCCACAAAGATATCAGGGATCGAGTGGTGATATGTCAATCGTCATTTGCATCACTTTCCCAAATCATCATTGCTGCTATGTCTTGGAGTATCCTGATTAACGACTGGCACTATCGTTTCTTGGATGGAAAGTTTGGTATGTACTTATAATTTATATTGAACATATACGAATATATACTAAATATTAGGTAATCTATTCATCACATCGATCATGTTCCTATAGCTTTTAAATTTTAAATTCGACTTGTATCCACTGCTTTTTATAAGATAAATACAGGTTCATAATCCTGTATTTATGCTGCATTGTTAAATTCTAAGCGAATATATGTTAAAGATTTTTTAGACATTCATTGTTCCGAACAAATTTAATAGTTATTCAGAAAAGTGGTGGAAGTAAAGTCTTCTTGACGTTCAACATTCATTACTTCAGATTGAACTGCTATTAAAAATATAGCGATAAAGTGACGAAACAATTTCTCATTAAAATTTTCCTTACAGTATTAAACACATGGAATTTCTACTTGTACGCTATGTCCTCGTGGTCGCTCGCAGCCTTTGTGATGTACATATTTATCCCGGAAAGTCCGAAATACTTGGTGACCCAAAACAAGTTTGACGAAGCGAGGGCGCTATTAATCAAAATATACAAAGAGAACACGAGGAATTCCGAGGATAAATTCCCGGTGAGTGATGCCTTTTGATACTTTAAGCACAATATTTAAACGATTTAAATTATATTTCTCAAATATAATAAAATACCTAAGGGTATTATGGGTCTATTCATGTAAATAGGCTTCGTTGCGCTGTAGTAAATAATACCGTACTTAAGCAAGTCTTAAGGTTGTGTAAGAAATTGCTGCTGTCATCTTCATTCAAACTCGGCGAATTGATGAAACAGGCCCGTTTGTTTTAGCCTGAAACGTAGCAATATTGTCGAATTCTTGCAATTTTTATTTGTAAGTAAAACTAACTAAGCCAGGATTGTCACGTATTGATTTTCTCTGAGTACAACCAATACGAATTTAAGAATTCTCTGCCAGGAAAACACGAACGTTTTCTAGTATTGTATCAAAATTTAACTAGTAACTTTCTTCTTCTAGTAACTATAGCTAGCTTAAATCTAATCAAGTATTTTTATTTAGATTCAGGCAATATATATACACATATATTACAACTAGAATACATAAAATTATAAGAATTTGGTGAGTATACTTTATTTTGTTATACACAATATTACCACTTATAAATACTAATTCCATTGTAGTATAAAGATCTATGGAAGGATAAAGTAAAAGCGACATCGATGTCAGAAGGTGTGGATAATAAGAAAATAACTATAGCACATCAGCTTGTGATCGGTATCCGAAATATCAAACCAATGTTTCAGAAGCCTCTAATTTTGTATTTGGTGCTGATATGTACCATCAATTTTTTTGTAATGCTACTGTAAGTATTTAATCAACTTTGGCGATAAATTGAGAATCCTATCCATTATACACATGACTGCATATAAATGCGTATATATACTATATTTATACTACATACAGAGACAAATTGAACACTGGAATCGTAAAATATAATATTTTTAATGTCGTTAAAATCTTCCAAAACTCGAAACAGATAAGTAACTAATCTAACTTAAATCTTTACAGTGTACCGTTTTTACTTCATAACATTTATATATAAACACAACAAAATTGACAACAGTTCTTTAGATTTAAATGCCTTTTTTTTTTTTTTTGTTCCCCTGAGGAAAATGCATTGAATTGCATACCCCGGCTGTGGCGAGCCGGGGTTATGTGGGGCTCTCCTCCCCAGAAGGGGGAGGCCTACCCACTAAAAACCTCAGGGATGGCCTTCCTCAGGCATGTAGGGACCCCCGGGAACATCAAGCAACTTCCAGAACCCCCAGCCTCCGCTCCCCTGCCTAGAGGGAGCCCTCCTCGGGGGAGGCTTACTACCTCCCCGGTCTCCTCCACCGACGAACGCCCCCCGGCACGGAAGGGGCGTGGTCCATCCCGGGTCGCCGTAGCAGGCGCGACTTACTCGCGCCCGCCGGCGACCCGCGGAGATTTAAATGCCTTAGTTTCAATCTGTTTAGATATAGCGTAATTTATACTATCAACGTCTCAATAAATAATTCTACCTTTTTTTTTGTTCCCCTGAGGAAAATGCATTAAATTGCATACCCCGGCTGTAGCGAGCCGGCGGCTATATGGGGCTCTCCTCCCCAGAAGGGGGAGGCCTACCCACTAAAAACCTCAGGGATGCCTTCCTCAGGCATGTAGGGAGCCCCCGGAACATCAAGCAACTTCCAGGAACCCCCAGCCTCCGCTCCCCTGCCTAGAGGGGAGCCCCCTCGGGGGAGGCTTACTACCTCCCCGGTCTCCTCCACCGACGACGCCCCCGGCCACGGAAGGGGCGTGGTCCATCCCGGGTCGCGTAGCAGGCGCGACTTACTCGCGCCCGCCGGCGACCGCGGAGATTTAAATGCCTTAGTTTCAATCTGTTTAGATTATAGCGTAATTTATACTATCAACGTCTCAATAAATTAATTCTACCTTTTTTTTTGTTCCCCTGAGGAAAATGCATTAAATTGCATACCCCGGCTGTAGCGAGCCGGCGGCTATATGGGGCTCTCCTCCCCAGAAGGGGAGAGGCCACTAAAAACCTCAGGAATGGCCTTCTTCAGGCATATAGGGAGCCCCCGGGAACGCGAAGCGGCTTCCGGGAACCCCCAGCCTCCGCACCATCGTCGATACAGGGGAGCCCTCCTCGGGGGAGGCTACACTACCTCCCCCGACCTTCTCCACCGACGACGCCCCCGGCCACGGAAGGGGCGTGGTCCATTCCGGATCGCCGTATCCGCCGGCAACCCGCGGCGGCGCCGCAGCTGTGCTACCGAGCCCGGCGGCGCCGCCTTCTTCTTCGAGCGGGATCGGCCATCTCCCGACCCCGCTCGGCGGCCTCCTTCTGGATCATCACTGCTTCACAAAAGGAGGCCACAGCCCTCCAACCTCCCTCGTTCGCCAGCATTGCCGCAATCAATGCCGGCGCAGACAGATCTCGCCCGATCTTTGCGACCAAGATTCGGCGCTCTGAGGCCCACGCGGGGCACTCCACCAGTGTGTGCTGGGCCGAGTCGAGGTCGGATGCGCAGTGGTGGCAATGTGTCGATCCCTCCCGTCAAATTAATTCTACCTACATAATAATAATCGCAGGTTTATAGATATAGTAAATTCAGATCACATGTTATTTTTCTCTTTGACATATAAAAACATACAAGGGATCTTAAAAATTATAAATGGAAATAAATTAGACTTTGAAATTAAACACTAAACAATTATTTCTGTTCAATTAATTCTCTCATACGCCTAATATAATTTTTGTATCTCTCAAATGATTTGTTTCTATCATCGAAACATATTATTAAATTTTTTGTTTCAAATTTTATTCGATTCCAAGTAGCGCTTTCTTAGAAATAAATAATAGTCACTAATGATCGATTAGGTTAAGTTGCTATGGCAACCGTCGCAGCTTGGCACGTGTGAATGGATGCGTCGACATCATGCAAAAGAAGCACACTTAGACTACCTCCATGGTCGAGCGTTCAGTACACCAGTTTCAAGGTGTCACCATCACTGAGGTTCCGGGTTCGAATCCTGGTAGGGGCAAAGTTTGTGTGCTAAATGCGATCATTTGTACCTTAATCATGGTTGTTAATATATATTTTTCTTATATGTAAATTATAATGTATATCTAACCGTTACCCTAGATCTCATAGTACAAGCCTTACAGAGTTTCCTTTAGGCTATAGGCTAATTATTTAATTACTTAGTTTTTGAGCGCTAGAAAAATCCCAAAAGACAGAAGCCATGACCTTTTTCTTAACACAGTTCCAAGAGCTAACGAAATTACTTTACACGATCATGTTTTAGAAGTACCGTGTGCAACGTTGGATCCCATTGCACTTGCACTGACCTTAGTTAATCCAAGATGATGATGCAGGATATTTAAAATACTTATTTCGGTTATCTAACAATTACTATGAGTTGCTTTTTCTTTAGCCTATCATCTTCCAGTATAAGTTTATTTTTATTTTCTCGACGATTTTTGGAGTGGTGACCTCAATTAACTATCCGGACTGAAGAGAATCCGGTGAACACACCGGATTTTCTTTCTTGTTTAAAATGCCCATGCAACTTGTAAACCATAGTTTTATCAGGTACTGACACGCCATAAGCTGCAAAAATCTCTTGAAAATTGTCAGAGTGGATTTTTCTTGCTTGGTAACTTAATAACGGCGCGTTTTAAATTTCTTAATACTGGCTGACTTGTTCCTGATTTAGTTTACACTGCAAACTTATTGACGTCCTCTCGCAGATAAAAATTCTGGACTTGTTGAAACTTCATTAATCAACTAATAAAACGATTCAATTCAGAACATATAAACACAACACAAAATAATAATATAATAAATGACAATGATAGTTAATACTAAGATGATATTGCATAACTGTTAGTAACTTTATATTCGTATTTAACGTCGATATAAGCTACCGTTAACTTTCAAGGTACAATGTGCTAAGGCTGTGGTTTCCACAAGTTTCGACAATTATCGAACACAGCAACTTCGTTTCTGCCGACCAAGTTCGCCAAGATCTATGCACTGTACTCGATGGTTACACCAACCATCTTTCCTTGAGGCACGAGGGCAAGAATTCTACTGCAGAATGTACTCCTGTAAGTAGTTATACCAATTTGAAAAAAGATATTGTAGTTAAATTTCTAATGTCATTTTCTCCTCCTCTTTATTTTAACGCACTCATTTATATTCAGGTGAATTTACTTAAAAAATAATAATGATAATTTAAAATATTTTTTTTTTATGCGTAGAAAAGTGGTGGGGCATTTAATGCCCCATAAATGTCCCATTAGTAGATACAGTCAGGGCTTCCTCAGGGCTGCTTGTGGCAATCTGTCAGTGAGTTACGTCACCGAGGCTCTACACCGACGCCGATATGTTTCAGGGGGCGTATGCCACCCGTCTCTATTCTGGTCCTGGGCCTCCGGCCAGGCCGGACCTGAAATGCTCGAAAGGTGCAATATTGTCATAAAGCCGAAGCGCCTCCATCGCTGTCACAGAAACACCTCTCTAAAGCCTTAACCGTTGACACCAGTGTTTGTTTTTTTTTTTGGAGAGGAATGTAGTTATTTGCGACCATTGCCATTTTTATATCAATTAGGAGACTTGAGAAGGCCAGTGAACTGAATCTCTTCCACAACCCGATTCTCTGTACCATCCAAATCTCATTACCATAAAAAATGGAATATCTATTAAAATACTAAATAAAGTCTGCTTTGGCTTGACAAAGTAAAAAGTATTCACCAATACTCTTGAAAAGATATGACGTAAAAGGCACGTTTTCTCGAATAAATATTTTTTTAAATTTAAATCTATTATATGCTATTATCCTTTATTATTTTATACTTTTTTTTTATTAAAACGTATATATGGTACCTAATGATATGTATATACATTTCATTAAAGGTTTTAGTTTAAATTTAAAAAGTTTAACTTATTCATAATATAACATAACAATAGTGTAAATATTTTCAGACTAATTGAGAAGGTTAATTATGAATATGTATATCCGCATTAGATAATGGGAAATGGGCAAGAGGATGATGATGATGTATATCAGCATTCAATATTCCTTCATATATTCTCAAACATACCAAACGGTACCTATCCAGTTTTTAGTCTTCAGATCTATGGAAATTTATAAATATTTAAACATTAAGATTGCATTTTTATAAAACGTGTATCTAAGCTAACTCTTTTATTTGAGTGTTTGAATAGAATTGATTGAAAATTTATCAAGTTGCGTTTTTTATATTTTCAGATCAAAAGCGGTGATGAAACATACATAAATAGTATTATCATTGGATGTATTTGCGTAATTCCATATTTCGTCAGCGGGATGCTCATCAACAAGATTGGCAAGAAACCGCTAATGATTGTATCAACTTTGATAGCCTTCGGGTCCACTACGGGCTTGCGTTTCACCGATTCTAAGACATCCGTCGTCGTCCTCTTCTCTGTGTCAATAGCTATAACGCAAATGCTGATGAGTTTGAATCAAGCGTACATTTTCGAGTTTTTCCCGACTACAAGCAGGTTTGTTTTTTTTTATTAAATACTAGTTGGTGCCCGCGACTTCGTACAGGATTAGTGTTTCGACTAGCTTAGGCCCAAAACACACACAAGCGACGCAACGGCACGGGGCAGGCTGCAGCGCAGGTTTGGGACAGATACGATTTAAATTATATTAGAAGAGGCGTGGAACAGGCAAGAAAAGTTCAGATGCTGCATTATAGGCTGAATTTGGTGCGATAAGATCACCATCGACGTGCTTCTTGCGTGACTCCCGAGAACCGACTGCTAGCGACATGGCGCAGGCAACGAAACGGCGTGTCTGCGCCGTGTCGCTTCAGTATAATTCAAAAACGTCGCCTGCATACATTTTGTATGAAATCGTTTTGAAGCCGCATACACCTGCGCCACGCCTGTCCCAAGCCTGCTGCCTTACGTCGCATTTGTATGTTTTAGGCCTTATATGAGCATGGTGTATATCTTTATAATTGTAGCCTGTGTGTTAATCTAATGTCTAACCTAAATTATTTTAAAGTTCCATTAAAATCCATTCAGTAGTTTTTACGTGAAGAAGGAACAAATATCCATCCATACCAAGTTTAGTGTTTATAACATTAGTAGGCATTTCAAGAGTTCATATATCTTCCACTGTCAAAAGGTTATCTCTTTCATAACCCGGTTCTCTTTACCACTCAAATCTTATTACCATAAAAAAAATGTTTATTTAAATATTTAATTAAGTCTGCTTTGACTTACCAAGGTATAAAGTGTTACCAATCAAACCTATTGAAATTCGTCGATTATATCTCGAGCTATGACGTAGAAGGCACGGTTTCTCGATTGAATATTTTTTAAGATCTAAGATGTTTGTTTTTTTATATTAAAATGTGTATATGGTAATGATATGTATTTACATTTCATTAAAGGTTTTAGTTTACATTGAATAAAGTTTAACTTACTCATAATATAACATAACTCTGACTTTGTACACTATCTAACTTTGTAAGTTCTACACTTTCGAGTTAAAATATGTGACTTGACCTTGCTTCTACACTAATATGGGTGTAAGGTAAAAGTATTCACTGTTTATTACTGTTATATAATACCTAGTTCTTATATAACATCAGTGATCTAGATAGAAATAAAAATATAACCTTATAATTTATTTTTGGCAAACGAAGTATTGAGTGCCCTGCGGTTATAGGATTAGTATCTGTCTGTGCACAAAACGGAGTACAGCTTACTAAAACAGCTTACAGTAAGATTAAAACAACATTGAACAGAGACATCGCTTTTGCAGCGAATGACGCCATCTCGCTTGCACTGTGGTTCTATTTCTGTTTTAAGCGATCATAGAAGTGCTTACAGGAGGAATTAACTTACCTTAAGTCAGTAAGTGTACAGTAGACCACTTGAGGCAGATGATAAAAAAATAGAGATATTTTATGAATTAGTAATGATTGATTGGATTGATCTTGAGGATCGAATTTGAGGTGACTAATATTAGATTTTACGAGATTTTTTAACAAAATAGACCAGTGCGCGTTTTCGACTTACAAATCTGACGCAACTTCAGATACCACCAAACTTCTCTTGTAGAAAGTGCGAATTTTTATCTACCCGAAGGACGATTACATTACTGTTAATTTTTATTATACTCAGTTTTCCAAACGCAAGTAAGTCCAATAGACAAACTTCACACAATATTAAAAAGGGTATTAACATGTGTATAGTTAATTTTTATTTTATTGGCAAATAATACAAAATGTTTTACATCAATGATTTGGTGGCAGATGGAAATTGAACTTTGCTTTAAATTTTCCATTTGACCCATATTAATGTAACTTTTGTGAGCACTGTTCTTTTTTGCAACAATATGCAAAAATTTTATGATGTACCTAGATAATAAAATATATTTAACATAAAAATAACTTAACTAGTTATAGTTGTATTAACATATTATCAACATAAATACTTATTTTAATATTATTACAAAAACAATTTATTTATAATAAATAAATGGTATACATTAAAGTAATATAAATTATCTAATAATGAAACTGAAATTAAAAACTAAACTATAAACAAAATATTTGAAATAAATCGCTGGTGTCAGGCAACGTCCCCATAAGGCTAGCAGCATTGCCATGTTGTATGGCGATGCTGATTCGCTGCGCTAGATATGATCCAGCTTTCTGGTCACATGTAGCCTCGGTCAATCTACAGCTGCACTCTTTGAAAACTCTGTGGGCACTTTTCCCCCAGGGCCCCAGATTCTCCACCCCAAAAGGCTAAAATATGCAAACACTAATTATGTTTGTATACATGCGCCGTTTGAGGAGTTCAGCCGAGTTAGCAGCAGACCCAGCCCTAACTGTGGTGCCACGAAGATGGGACTGCGCTAGAGTATCAGCACATGTCGCGTCCCAAACTAGTGGTCGTCCCATCTTCCATGGCACGAGGGTCATGCCATCTTACCGTCGTCACGGTTAATGCTGGCCGGTTCTAGAACAGCCGGTGCTCCCGTACTGGCTAAGCCCCTACGGATGACGTCGTTAAGGCTGGCATGGCGAGAGGCACGCCCCGCGCTTCTGCTGCTAGATAGGCCGTGATGACCTAGTTAATAATATTAATACTTATTAATAATATTGTAAGGTCAATATTATGTTATTACGATAAATATAAAGAACAAAATATTCGAAAATTATGTAAATTTAAAGATTCGTTGTAAAGTAAATTATAAAGGTGCAAAATTATATTGTATGTTTTCAATCGAAAAGTTTGTATAAACTCTTCACAATTTGAGAAATGTGTTTTGACAGGTTTCATTCTCATCCAGATGTTATCTGTCAAAATGTCATAGTTTTTTAATAACAAATATCAAAACTAACTCTAGACAATATTGTGAAGAATAATGATACTATTTTAAACAGAATACAAACAAACAATTAGAACCAATCAATAAACCAATTTTCCAAGAAATACTTAATCTTTTCTTCCACCATCTAATCTGATATAATTTATAAAAGATTATTTGAACAATCAGTGGTAACCTCAAATTAAAATTCATAATCCGAAATGAATATTCGTTAAATTGAATTTCTGTTTAATTTTCATAATCCTTCACACAGGCAAGCTAGAATTAATACCCGACCATTAAAAATTGATTCGAGTAAACACTGCTGCTTCGCTTTGATGTTTGTTTTAAAATTGCCGACTCATACCAATTTCTTTTGTATTTGTCACAAAGGTTTATGAATATATTTAGATATTGAGTTTACGCGTAGAATTAATAACGAGGTTTGTAAAAATCGCTAACACAGAAGTTCAGGCAATTTTAGCTAACATTGCGCGACCAAATTGGGTTTCAGGTCGGTATATTTTTTCAGATTATTTTGCGAGACAACATGATTTAGTATGAAGCGACTAATTTAATTCCTAGAACAATCAGTGCGATATGATTAAAAACATGATTTCATCAAATTCTGCTGACATTGCTCAAACACGAAATACATTCGTCGCTATTTGTAGTTTTCTGGGAATCTATACGTATAAATAAAATTTGAGTGTCGTCTGTCTATCTGTCGGTTTGTACCGGCTAATCTCTGAAAAGACTGGATCAATTTTGATGAGATTTTTATTGGTAGGTATCTGTAATAAAGAGTAACATAGACTACTTTTATATGGATGGATGGATGTGTGGTGTGACAAGGATGGATAAGATAAGGAATGAGTACATAAGAGGAAGCCTGAAAGTAGCGCCAGTGGTAGAAAAAGTGAGAGGAAGTAGATTAGCATGGTTTGGACATGTGATGCGGAGGGATGACAGTCATGTCACAAAGCGAATGTTGAATATGAAAGTGGAGGGATACACGGGCAGAGGAAGGCCGAATAAAAGATGGATCGATTGTGTGAGGAATGATATAAGAATGAAAGGAGTAAGCATGGAAATGACTGCTGATAGAGAGGAATGGAAGGAAAAGATCTACTGCGCCGACCCCAGATAATGGGAAATGGGCAAGAGGATGATGATAGACTACTTTTATTTTTGAAAAATATAGTAATGTTGCTGCGTCCAAGTACTGTACAGTACCGTGCGCAACTCACACGCATCCCACAAAAAATAAATATGCAAAGACAAAAAGAAAACGAATTAATTTTTTGTTAAATTTCACGCAGGTCAAGTCGCGGGTACACCTAGTCGTAAATAAGTACGAATAGAAGCTACAATCAATGCTATTAATCTGTTTATTGCTACAAAATCCGGACTGATATAAATATTTTCTTCAATATGCAATGAAGAAAAGCTATGGCTGTGAACTGTGTTTTGCTTTTTTTAATGGTCGTGTGAAATTTATTCGCTGCATGTCTAAACACAGTGAAAATCTATCAATTTTTATAGATTTTTGGTCAATTCTATTTGTTTCACTAATAATTCATGAAAAATTGAAAATATATGGACATATCGATAGAAACATAGATTAAAAAAAATTGAATTTGTATAAATTATCAAAGAAGAAACATATTTATATAGAAAATATTCTTTAAATAATTTTATCTACAATGAAATTGATCACATTAATCGTCTTCTTTTCTTCTATCTCCCTGTTCTTATTTTTATTCGGGGTCGACGCAGCATGTCTCCTCTTCTACTCTCCTACATTACTCGCTATATCGGTACTCATCATCATTCACACTGTCTATCCATTTTTTCTTAGGTCTTCCTCTTCCTACACGCTAAGCTACTTTCATGTCCACAACTTTCCTAGTAACATGGTCAACAGTCTCTTTTCTATCAAGTTTTCAATCATCTTCCTTTCTTATACAAATAAATATAGATCGATATATGTAAGCGCATAACTTCTAAACGACTACATTAAATTGCATAACTGTTTTATTATTGTGTGCATCGTTGTCATGAGAAGGTTTGTGTAAAATAAAATTTCTAATAATTACGAAGATTTATAAATCGTACTTTATTGTAATATCGATTTTGGAATTCCGCCATCTTGCGCAGTTGGCAGCTGACGTCTATTCATAGCCAATTAGGCGGCATAAAGTTCGCCGGGCCAGCTAACATTTAAAAAAAAACATTTTTTCCACTTAATTTGAAATTAAGCCTTCCGAATCACTGCATGCAAATATTAATAAATAACTATAATATTACCTTACTTTTAATTTATATTAATAATTTCATATTGTAATTTTACTGGAATTTAATCTTCAACACGACAATCAATTTTGATTTTAGTTTTTAATGTTGTAAATTGTTATTAACTTTTCTCTTAATGATCCCAATTTAAATTATATTTTTATTTGTCAAGTTCTATTGCATATAATGCTATTATTATTACTAATGCTTTTTGTATAATGCTTTTTGTATTTATAAGTGTATGTGGTATGTAATAACAACACGGTTCTAAAACCATAAAATAAAAAAATCCACCTAAGTGGAATTTTGTATTTTATGGTTTTTAGAAAATACTTTGAACGGTGTTCCTGATATGATAAGAGTTGTCATAAATAGAGCTTTTGGTTCGATAATAAAAAAGTCTTATTTGCTGGACTTAAAGATCTAGTCGGAGGCTCACAAGTTGACGGTGACAAAAATGTGTAATGGCTGCTGCGTATGTAAAATACCATAAGCACATGTATGTGTAAGCAATCAATGGTTAACTTAATAAATAAATGGATAATAAAAATAATACAAATTTAAAACACAACCTATTACCGTGGAATTTGAAATAACTAACAAATTATAATACGAAAATAGTTTTTCAGATACCATCCAATTGAGCATAATAATGACCAGCATAAATTATTTTTCGGTACAAAGCAAAAATGTCAGCAAATTCATTCATAAAATTTCACAGTGGGAAAGGTCGTTGAAAATGCATGTGAGTCGTAAATGAGCCGTTGGGCGTAATAAAAGGTAACACACGTTCGTCAGTTATTATGAAAGTCACGGCAATTTTGTGGCCGATGCATATAAATTTGCTCGTAAAAAAGTTCTGTTTTGTATTTGAGTTTCAAATGTTAAAGCAACTGAAGCTTTTCATAAAATAACCGTATTAACATTCCTAACACTTACGAGTAATTAATGATGATTTTAATTAAAAGCAGAATTAGAATAAATTGAATGATCTGAATCTAGGGTTTGAAACCGACTTGTTGACTAAACTCAGAAATAATAATTAAGAGCGCGACTAGAAAACTATATCCAGTTAAATAAAAAGAAACATGTACTCACAGAATTAGTTTAAGTATGAAAGGTCAAAGGTTATATTTAAGATATGTCTTACGCTTTTATATTATCACTAGCTTTTGCCCGCGACTTCGTCCGCGTGGAATAGTGACTTCCGGCAGATTTTTGGTTTTTCCCACATAGTTCCCCGTTCTTGCGGGATTTTCGGAATGGTCGAGTTTCCGCAGAATTTTTAGTATTATTATGTTGATACAACTTAAACAAATTATTTCGACCAATTTGGTACCATAAAAACGGTCATTGTGACTAAACCTTAAAAGATAGACATATGCCGTCGCGGACTTTTTTTTAGATCATGTATAGAGGAATAATTCTTTCATACATATTTTTTGTGTATCTTGAACCGTTTTCGCAGCGCACGCAAAGAAAGCCTTCAAAAATGAATAATTTTCCCCGTTTTTTACACATTTACCGCTCTGTCTTTGCTCCTATTGGTCATAGCGTAATGTTATTTAGCCTATAGCCTTCCTCGATAAATGGACTATCCAACAAAAAAGAATTATTCAAATCGCACCAGTAGTTTCGGAGATTAGCGCGTTCAAACAAACAAACAAACAAAAAACTCTTCAGCTTTATTATATTAGTATAGTTGTCCTTATTACATCACATTTGAAATAAATTACGAGAATTTATTACTTACACTTTAAAAATCGTTTTCGATGTATAAGATATATTATTGTAAAGTTCACAAATATTCATACTTACATACAAACATTCATACATACAAATTTTCTCGCACACACATAACGCAAAGTAATCAGTTCATTGGAACTAGCGCAGGGATCAGTCTTCATCCTTTATCTATCTTCATATATCCTAAGCTAATCCATCATCGTCAACTAAGCTTATGTTTTTCATGTATATTACGTGAATTTATTTTTTCTTACTTTCTTTGAGACATTTGGGAATATAAATATCCAAATATTTACTGAATTTATTTCTTCTGATATATTGTTATATCGCTAATTTGGAGCGACAGTGACACATTTGCAAATATATGCGAAAATGACTTATTTATACCAAAATACTATGCATAGTCATCTCGTTGGCAGTGAAAACGCCACATTTGTATGTTCAAAAACCGTCCGATAGAGGGCAAGAAGTCATTGTAGCATTATTATTCCGTTTTGAACAATGAAATAATATTTATTCAAAGTCAAAGTCAAAGACAAAATAATTTATTCAATTTAATCCTTTACAGGTACTTATTGACGTCACAAGAATAATAATATTAATAAAACTACAATAAATTTAAAATAGAAAAGACAATAAATTATCAAATAATTCCTTAATCGCACTTGTACATGCGTCCATCTTCCAAATCTGATCTGGTGTTAACTGATTTGCATGTGTGTACCACTGTCGATCGAAATGAGCGATATATTGTTTTGTCATGAAGGCAGCGGACAGTGACTGGGAAAAAGACCTTTACACCGCTCCCATCTGGGACTACACCCAAGGTGTGGCCTGTGCGCTTAGATAGTTCTTTAAGGGCGCATGAAAAGACTCCCCCATCTATGTCCACGGTAATCCCCCACAAGCGTTAATAGCCGATCCGTAAGTGGCAGGGTTGGCAGGGGTGGCCAAGGGTGATCTGGAGGAATTGGGCCTATCTCTACCCACCTATATCTAGTACCCAGATCGCCCTAAGTGAGGATAGAATGGACATCGAGGTGGGTTAGTGGGTATGCCCTGCTTCCCGCCGGGTGAGTCCCACACACGCCTGTTAATTAGCCATTGACAGGTACGGTACGTAGGAGTATTCTACCTCATAAATAAAAAAAAGGAATATAACTTTTTGATATGTCTTAATTTTGTCTAATTTGTGTACATAGGCCGAAAAATAAATTCGAAGTCAGGAAAGAAAAAGAAAATACAAACGCCAGAAACCATTACCGTGGGAGATCTATGCCAGGGTCTTTTCACTCCCTACAATATTATTTTACTATGACTATAGTTAGTTTGTCACTTTCCGTAAGATGGCGCTGTTCAGAGAAAATTAATTTTATTTTTTTTTATAACGATTTCGGCCTTATTCCTGTTCACGCAAAAATAAAAAAATAGACAAGTATATTTATTATTTTCATAAAATTAGAAACATTGATTTATCGCTACAAAATTTTGTTGAGTTATTGGAAACAATTAGATGCTTGTGATTTATTAGTTATTTAGTATTTTTTATTCAATAAGACTATGAGAATCTATTTTATACAAAGTTGAATACTTTATGGAAAGGAACAAGTCTGCTAAATGGATCTGTTTAACGTAGTATCTCTAACTAGTCTGTGCTGTTTACAAATTGTTCATTATTCCGTTTCCTCGTGTTTCGTGAATGTGCTCTCTTTTTTTATGTGGACAAGGAAGAGGTAAGTAAAACATATTGCATATTATTTTATTCATAGATTTAAAATCTGTAATTTTATTAATGTTGTATTTACGCAATTTTGTTGGTCTGAGGTTTTATTGTGCCATATTATAATTATCGCCATGGTACAGAGAGGTTACCACGGATGCAAAAATATATTATTTGTTGCTTGGTAAAATAAACAAGAAAGCCAAATTATGTATATCTTTTATTTTTGCTTAATATAACAATAGTATAGTACCGATAGAATAAAATTGATTTATTAACCAAGTAACATACTAAATATGTCACTATATGGTCTAACTATAATTTTTTTCTTTAACTTTATATTTTTTTCTTTAAGCTGATAATACAATTTTGCATACTTTCCCAAATCCTGAAAAGGAAAGATTTCTTGCTTGGGATAGAAGCAGCTGGAAGTAGTCTTTCATCTCTAGATCCACAGTATGTGTACAAAAATCGCATAATAATAATGAAGAGGACAAAGTCAAAATATTGGCAAATAAATAATTATATATTATATATTTATAAAGAAAAAACACAATAAAACATAATTGCTTATATTGTTGATTTATTTCCCCTACAAAAGTACAAAAAGAGGTCATTCAAAGTCAAATTGAAAAAAAAACTTTCGCTTTGGTATTTGCAAATTGTAAAATTAAAAATAAATAGGCCCCAGGCAGCTGGCAGGTTGATTTAGTTGTCATTTTCCGTTAGATGTCGCTAGTACCATATAATCGACTGATGCCTCTATCTCCATATGTATAAGTTACTCTATGATCTATGCTTCGGCACGTATTGGGCCGGCTCGATCGGAGTGATACCACGGCCTCACAGAAAACCGGCGTAAAATAGCGCTCGCGCTGTGTTTTGTTGAGTGAGTGAGGGTACCGGAGGCCCAAACCCACCTTCCCCCCTTATTGCTTTTTAAAAGGCCGGCAACGCATCTGTGACTCCTCTGGTGTTGCAGGTGTCCATGGGCAACGGTCGCTACCTATCGCTTACCATCAGGTGATCCGTTTGCTCGTTTGCTGACCTGTCCTATAAAAAAAAACATTACCAATTATTCTCTATCGATTGATAGTACCCTAACATCCATGCCTCAAACATAATAATCATTAAAATTAAGGATACTGCCCCCCTAGACAAAATGCCTTTCTATTTGCGTTTCCTATAATAGATAACATAAAAAATGTATGGAACTGACATTTCCAGTAGATACGTCACGTGACTTGATGACGCTGATAGAAAACTCGCAGACAAGATGCTAACTGTGTTTCTATTCTATCGCTCGTCTAGATCGTCGTATAGAAAACGCTTAGACTATTATAATAGTAGAAATAGAATAGAAAAGACGCGCGTGCTTTTTGTCTAGGCTACTGGTTCAATATATTTGAAAACAGAATTATATATTGACGATTTCTATTTTAAATATTTATATATGTAAAATATATGTATGTCTATCTGTTACCTTAGATCCCATAACACAAGCCTTACAGAGCTTACTTTGGGCTAGGCTAATTGGCGTAAGTAAAGCAAAGATATATTGATTATTATTTATTATATCTAGACAGGGCAAATTAAAAAAACACAAAGTTAATTAAGTCTCTATTGTTGTAAGCGGAATTATCGTTTGCATTATTCTGCCTTTATGATTAAGGTATGAAAAATAAAAAAAATTGAAAGTTTTCATTTTAATTAATTGAGAACACACTGACTTGATTAATTGTGACTACTCGTATATAGCCTTTATTTATAATAATTACTCTGGGTTCGTTACTTGTTGTCGCTCCGTTGTATAGCATTTTGGCATATTTTATATATACTTTATTGCCATAACTAGTTACAAAAAAAAAGTAAAAAATGTGGTTCACAAAGGTGGACTTATCTCTATTAGAGATTTCTTCCAGCCAACCTGTGAGTGTCTACGGAATGATACTTATAATGAGTAACGTCAAAGCAACCAAAACTGTTAAAGAAAATTATTCATAAGACAAACATATATATACCATGAATATACATACAATACAGTAAGTAAATAAATATATATATATATACACATATATAAATACATGTAATGCTATAAATAAATATATACGTAAGATGATGACAATGTAACATTTAGGGGCCACCCATAAATTACGTCACACGGGTAGGGGGTGGGAGGGGGTTGACGAAGTGTGACATTGTGTGACAAGGAGGTGGGAGGGGGTCTTAAATTTCGTGACGTCACATTTCAAAATCTATTATAAGCTAACTGTTAAAACACACATTTAAAATTATTACTATTAGTATGAAAGGTGCTGTAAATATTAATTTTTATTGTAAAGTACTATATATACTCTCATAAATAAATAAATGAATAGTGTCTTCTTCTATCTATCAATAGGGGAACTCCCGAAAGGTACTATTTTTCTAATTGATTATAGTAGGTGATTTTGAAAAATATAACATGAAAATCACGAAATTACCATATACTTATCTATACTAATATTATAAAGAAGTAAAGTTTGTGTGTTTGTATATTTGTTAAATTGTAAGGGGTAATCTCGGGATCTACTGAACCGATTTTATAAATTCTTTCACCAATAGAAAGCCACATTATTGCGGAGTGTCATAGATTATATAAAAAACCGAAAAATAGAAAGGCTTTTACGTGGTAGACCGTTTTGCAAAGTGAATCGGAGAAAAAACGGACAGCGGACGGCGCGCGATGGCTTCGGGTTTAATTCGGTTCGCGTTCGTGCTCGCTTCGAGGATTATTAATATTATGCCCAACGAAGTGGGCACGGGTCAGCTAGTTTAATATAAGTAATCGTTTTTTGGTTTTGTTAATTGATTTGATGTTAATTTTATTATAATCGAAATGAAACTGATTTTGAAATCGCTTTTATCATTCAATAATTTCTAAATGTAAAGTAGATGATACTGTTTTAATGGCAGAAAATCGTGGTTTTAACACCACGATTTTCTAATTCAGACTTCAGAGCCCCCAAGCGGGAAAATGAGTCGTTAACTTTTTTTGCGACCATTACATTGTTGGCTCAGCTCGACCAGGAGAACATATCCAAAATTTAGACCTGGGTTCCGAAAACAACTTGGCCATTTTTGAAACAGTATATCTACTTTTCAAAATATGTGACGACGTCGCACTAGGGGGGGGGGGGTTCTCAAATGTGACTAGCTGTGACAAGGAGAGGGGGGGAGGGGCATGACCCCTTATGACGAGTTGCCAACTAGCGCCTGAAAAATTTTGTTATTTCTATATTACGAGGAACTTTGATGAGAATTATTGTGTACTAGCATACATTTATTTATTTCAGTCAATTCACGTGTTAAAATATTCATCTCTTTTCTGTAACGATCAATGAAGTGGATTAATAGCTTTTATCACGTTCACTCTTATTATTTCATTTACTACTAAAACAATTGCGTATAACTAAACAAGTGAGTATGTGATACCGGGCCATGTTAACAAGTTACATTAAAAAACATATTGTGAAGTTGAATTAAATAATAAAACAACTTAATGAATGCTTACCATTGTTTTTCTGCGAATACAATAAACAAGAACCTAGAAAATTCTCTATGGCACACCCTAAGGCTGTGGAGCATCGACAAAATACAGGTCTTTTTTTCGGAATTTGTTCTTAGAAGAGTAAAATAAAATTGTTACTACATTGCACGAAAATTTCGTCTGAGCAATCAACATTTATGGAAGCTCCTGGAGCAGGGATAATACCAGTTTGAATATTTTATGGTGGCGCATTAAACACGAGTTCTGTTTTAAAAGATGGAGACTTTTTCGTGGCTGGAGGTTTGAATTTATCTGTCATTATAAGAAATGTTGGCGAACAAAGTGTGAAAGCCTTGCATCTGTTGATTTAAGTTACTTGCTTTAGTGTTTTATCTTAATGAGCCTCTAAAACTTTTCTGTGGCACCTTTTAAAAAGGTTTATATTTAAATTGCATTGTTTGATCTGAAAATTTGTCTCTGAGTATAGTGTAACAAATTTATCTATCAAATTTATTATTTTTGCTTATTAATAGAATTCATGGTTTATTTATTCACTATTACTGCATTGTTTATTTATTCACTAACCACGAAGTATTATGTTTTCAAAATCGGTTAAAAATTACCTAAACGATAACTGCTTAGTTAATTTTAATGACTCAATAGTTACACATATTATGACTAAAGTAAATAACACAATAAAACTATAGCTTTTATAAATATAATGTGAACTTCCTTAAACAAGTAATGAATGTTTGGTTCTGACTGTTTTGTTCTGGGGGATAAAATAACCCTTGCTAGTTTTCTGGCTGATTCTTTCCAATACACGGCTATAGATTTGTAATTCAATGACATAGCATTTCTGACGGTAAACGTGATTGTTTTTTTTAGGATGCAAAAGAAACCTGATGGTATGCGATAACCGTTGCCCATGGACACCCGCAGCACCAGAGGAGTCACAGATACGTTGCCGGCCTTTTAAAAGGGAATTAGGGGGGAAAGGGGGGTTGGGCCTTCGGTACCCTCACTCACTCGGCAAAACACAGCGCAAGCGCTATTTTACGCCGGTTTTCTGTGAGGCCGTGGTGTCACTCCGGTCGAGCCGGCCCAATTCGTGCCGAAGCATGGCTTTCCCACGGTAAAAAATGTTATTTGAAGAATATTTTTTTACTTAAATTTTGATATATCGCTCTTAGTATGCGACTAACTGAAATAACACTATTACCCGAATTACCTATGTGCGTAAATTTTTCAGAATTCTTTTTTTAAAACTTACCCACCCTACGCTTTACAAGGTTACTATTGTATGCAACAGTTCATACAAAGAGATAGAGATATAGTCACATTAATCACGGAGAACAACGACTTTAATCTGCCGATGTGACTGCGATTAATGCGACTAAATGAGATAATGCAAATTTGCTGAATTATCGACGTATTCCTTCAGTATGGACCATACTAAGAGAAAATTAACCCATTCTACATTTAACGAGATTATGAATAATTGTAACAGATCATAAAGTGAATACAATACATAATAGCGTCTCAAATGGTCTCAATTTGGACACCGCAGTGCCATATCAATCACGTACTTAATGCTTCTAGTTTCACAGCATCGACTTAATGCAACGTTAAAGTTTCAGCAACTATTTTTGCCAATTCGAGACTGCGACTTAAAGCGAACCCGATTGTATTTCGGTTAGTTACATCCCTACAGAACTGGGCATTCTTATTTAAATTGAAAAGAACTATATAAATCGTTATCCGATACTAGAAAAATTTAATATACGTTCTGGGCTATTTTGAACAATATAAAGGTAATCATTATTTTATACGTGTATATATATATACCGATACATAAGTCTAGAAATTTGTGAATTGCCAGACTTAAAATTAGTTCATCATTTTCGCAAATTATCATCCAATTAAACCTCTTTATAATTCTTGATAAAATTAACCCATGCAAGTGTTAAAAGTGCAGTCCAAAACTTGCTGTCAGCGTTCCTGTTCGCAATTTGCTTGCATACAATTGATTCTTAATTGACAGCTCTGGAGACAGTGCACTATTTATTTTTTGTCTGCACTAATCGATGACGTTTCAATTACGTCAGACCGCTTATATATGCCGACACGAGCAATTATGGACCACTCGTTTGCATGAAAAGAAAGCATATGAACGCTGACAGCAGATTTTGTATCGCAATTTTAACTTATATCAATTTTGAGTCAAAAAACAAATTTTTAATTCGTTATATTGATATATATACACAAGGTTATATTGACATATCATCGTATTATTTTCACTATGAACCTAATTGATGAATGAGCGACTTGGCACAGGTAAAGAAAACAAACTATAATAATTATTCATATTTATTAAATTAAAAATCTTATATCTAAGGTTTTTACAATATAATGTGTGTATATATATATATGTATATATATAATAGTCAGGCAAGGCAAGGCCCAAGCTATCGGCGGTTAAAGCTGTAGAGAAAGGAATAGGTACTTGCCGTGCGGTTTCTGTATCCGGCCCTTGATCCATCTGTCAAACGAAAGTCTCTTACGATCTTGATCGAGACTCTACGCTATCAAGCAACTTGCAGATACAACACATAAAGATATTGTGTGAACTATCCAAAATAGGACGATAAGTGTCAAGTAAGAAGGAAAAAATCTACCATTTGTGCAGGCGAAGTCGTCGGCACCAGCTAGTGCCTTTATAAATTATAATCTATGTGTTATTCTGATTTATAAACTATATTATTGTAATGCTTCACATAATATCTATATAATATGACAAATAAATCGTTACTAATCAAACAATTATTAAAATTAATACTACAATTGCATCTAATGTCATCTGATGTGTTGACATATGATTGATTCTTTATTTTGTTACAGAACTCTAGCCGTTTCAATGGTATTACTGTCAGGAAGGATAGGTACACTGATAGGTAACATCTCATTTCCGGTGCTACTCAATATGGGGTGCGTCTTTCCGTTCTACACACTCTCAGGGACGATGCTTTGTAAGTATTCATTGTATTTACTGGGTACGTATTTGCATAAAAAGAACACATGCTTATTTATATTTTACAGACCTATAAATGATTAAGAATATCTGCTTCAGTTCTCTTCTTCTCCTGCCCTGATCCCAATCTTATTTAGGGTCGGCGCCAAATGTTTTCCACTCTCCTCCATCATGCTCTCTTACTCACTGTTTGAGTGCAGTTTCTTCAACATATCATCATTCACACAGGCCGTCCACCTTTTCTTCGATCTTCCTCTCCCTATACGCCCATGAACTTTCATATCCATAACGTTCCTAGTAACATGATCATTCCTATCATTATAAGTTCTAATATTTCTATCTATCTATCTTAGGGGCCGGGGTGGCTACCGTGAGGTGCCAACGCACTTCGACCCATTATGGGTCTTTTGTGCTACCCCATTAGTTCCTACTCCTTAATGTCGTTAGACAGTTACTTGACCACCGTCAGTCCAATCAATCGTGCTCAAGAGCCTGATTATGTCCCTTGGTGGCATTACCCTAAAGTCGTTGGGTTTTGGGTATCCAATCCCTATCAACCTTTGCCTACTTCCGGCCAGAGCATCGCAGCTGCACAATAGATGTGTCATGCTCTCCTCCTCGGTCTTGCAGGCCCTGCATAGAGTGGTCTCAGTGAGGCCCATCTTGTGCAGCATAGTTCTAGTGCCAAAGTGTCCTGTAAGGGCACCAAGCACCAGGCGGGTGTGGAGCCTACTTGAGCTCAGTGTGAATCTCAGCCAGTTTTCTGAGCCCATAAAGAGCTTGGCGTGCGTCATTCCCTTTAGGTTATTCCATTCCTCTGTATGCTTCGCATGCGTTCTAATAGTTACTCAAAGTATGAACTTTTGACGAGGCTTGTCAGAACACTAACAGTACAGAACTGATAGGTATCCAGACTCCTGGTGTAGTCCTAACCCTTTTGTTAATATGTGAAGTTGAAATATTTAGAATCAATGACAACAATTTTATTACTTTGTTTTGGATTTAAACTCCAGAACAGTAGGCGTTCTCCAATTTTTAAGTAAGCCAATTTTAAGTAAATCACTACCAATTTTTAAGTAAGCCAATTTTAAGTAAATCACTACCAATTTTTAAGTAAGCCAATTCAACGAACTGTTTTAATGTTTAATTTTAAAAACTCGGCCCGAAACATACTATCTGTGTTTGAATCTCAAATAGCTCAATGAATTAATAAATAGAATGAAAAAATATTATCTTTTCAAAGGCTTCATCTCCCTTTGGTCGGACAGTATGGATTTTTCTTGATTTTACTTTACACGCTTATTCCACGTTTCGTTCCATTAGTGATATTGCCTGTCCATCAAAAAAAAAGGTTGACGTCGTCTGATTTATTGTTTTTCACCCTTCGACGTCTCCTAATGCTATTTTTAGAATGTCAGAAGTTCTGAACAGTTTTTGGGCTATTTGGTACTTAGGTGTGTATTGACTTTTTATAAGTGACTAATAGCGGAAATAGCTTAAGATAACAATAAACTTAAAATTAGAAATTGGATCTTATCAAATTATAAATGTGATTATAAATAATAATCAGCATTACATCGCTTTCAGTTGTAAAGTTTATAAATATATTTTTTTATATGTAACTTACGATTGTATCACTTGAATATTTTCGGATACTTAATGAAGCGTTTGCTGAAGTTTGCTAAAGCTTTATCAAAGCGAATATAGAATATCACAAGGCACACCCAATTAACTTTATTAAATGAAATATTATTTCTAGGTACGGCTTAATTTTATACGTGATGGTTCGACGCGATCGATTAGAGGTTTCTAGAAACGTTTTTGTTATATTTAAATTAATTAGTCTGATCTTGGTATTATACTGACTTAACAGCTTTTCTTTTAATTTTTATTAAATGTGTAATGAGTTACTTTGTTGTAACAGCATAAATTACATAGCTACTGCTTAAGCTACTACGATATTCTGTTGAAAGCCTAGTTATAAATAACATATTTATATGTAATGTAAATAATAACACATTTTTTTTTCCAGTTGTTGCAATGCTATCTCTATTAATGCCACTGAAGAAAAAGTGATGATATACATTAAGCTATTTAAGCAATATTATTAGATAATGAGTTAACAAATGTTAGATGAATAAGTTATTTGCTGTTTTGTAACATTGACTTCGTGAATTTGTCTTAATGCATATATGAACGGTATACGATAATAAAAACAATCTATATTACTGTATTTTTTTAATTTTGCCATCTTACACTCTAACAAATATTTTGCTGCTCCTAACAAGATTGTATGCTTAGAACTTAGACACAGGCTGAGTTTAATCGGTAGGTCACGTATCCTGGGTACGTTTCAAGCTCCTTGTGAGGATTCTCAGCCTTCCTCTCCTAAGGAAAAAAAGATAATTTCGAACAAGAGTTTTGATACTTCGAGAAATACATTGATTATTCTTACTATTGTTACTTAGCTAAGGCAATTAACATCTTACTCAAGATTAATACGAAAAATGCCTGATTCATCAAATTTTCAAGGTTTCAATAAGGAACCTATTCAATGTTAACATAAAAAAATATTACTTTATCTAATTCACCTAATAAATCCAACTAAGGGCTTAGTCGATATTAACATAAAAAAATGACTATGAATGGATTTAATACGTATCATAATTAAATCAAACATGCCGAAGTTGTTACCTTAACGATGACAATTGTTGAAACTATTATTAAACGTTTTTATTAACTATTATTATTTTCATACTTTGCAAATAACGGGTTCAAACATATTTATCTGCTCGTGTTAACTGTGAAATGTTCAAATTGAAAATAAAGATACAACAATAGTTGAAAAAACGATTGTGTTTATTAGAAGTAATAAATAATCTTTATGTTCAGTTCAATCACAGGCCCACGTTTTGATTTAACTAATCGTCTTTGCTTAACTTTATTATTATCATAGTTGATTCGTTTAATTTAAGATCAACTAAGAGAAAATAGATCTTTGTTAGATTTCATTGTGCACAACGCATATAAAGACGACACTAGCCGTTGACTCCATTTCCACTGATTTCCATTTTTTTATAAAAGTATTACTTTATTTTTATTTATTTGGGATAACAACAGCAATTTATTATTATTATCTTACAACTTAGTAGTTACATTCTATAAGCCAATTCTAGTTATCCACGGTTAAAATATTTATACCAAGCTATTTTATTATTATTATAGCTACAAACTACTACATTGTAATTTGTTAACCATACCTAATTAGCAACTACACATACTACAGATAGATATATTCATATAATACATAAAATACAATAATACGCATAAATCAATACTGTTGATTATTGTACTTACATATATTAACAAATTATAATAATTTTTATCAATTTACTTTTTATTATTTTCGTAAATCATTTACCTACCATCTTATCCATTATCAACAATCTTACCATTACTTTAACATAAAGATTATGCAAATTATTTGAACGAAAACTTCATTACAATTAATCAAAGCCCAGAATGGAATTTCTAATATTAGAAATAAATAAATGTTTGGATCCTGTAAAGGGGTCAATTTTTAGGAATTATTTATTATATGTTGCAACGATTCGTGTAAATACCGAGTTTTCTCCGTAGTCAGTGGTATGATGTGGTACATGGAACAACGAGGTATAAGTTGTGCGACATCTGGGTGTCCTTAAAAAGATTTGTTGAACAAGCTCTGGACAATCCAACCCACTACAGACAACGTCATATAGCAATGCCATAACCATTTGTTGTCGACGTTCTACTAGTAGTCAAAATATTGTATCAACGACACAGTTCCAAGTAAGACTTACTATTAGTATATTTTTTGTATTTAGCATTTAAATGTTTAAGAAACTTTATTTGCACTTTCTCAAGTTCTTTAATATATTTACTAAAACAGGGCGACCAAATACAACTGGCGTACTTTAGAATTTTTAGAACCCAAACTAAATTCCTATTGACGGAGGCTTTCCACTATTACGCATAACCTTGCGAAGTGGTGGGTGACTTTTCTAATGGAAGCCTAATGCCCAATTTCAGCTACGTGAGGTTAGTTTACCTAGATTACATACACTTCACCTGATGACCAAAAGGAAACTGGATTTAATGACCTCTTTAGCATCAACAGACCCAACAACAACAGACAACAAAATTCAAAATCTTTATTAAGGATCAATTTTAAATGCTTATTACATAAATTATGTACGATAATAACATCAGACAGACAACAGACATCGATTTGGCCCCCTGAGAACCATTTTTCAGGGCACAGAGTAAAACCATGACCTGCAGGTCGCTATCTGAGCTTAATAACCTTAAATAAATTAACAATAGTCAAAAGACTTCTGTGAAATTGCAATCCCTGAGCTTTATTAAAAACGATATAATGTGTTAACAAAGAAGCATAGCCCAGTTTTTTGTATATCGCTTCCGTGATCTAATATGAGCCTCGAGCTTTCTGCTTGGTTGAATTTGTGATAGTGCTTCTAAATCTGAATACAAGTTACAACTGTCTTGCTTGTTGCGTTTCGACAAGTAAAGATAGAACGCCAGCCAGTTCCTCAGTTATCGAGGAGTCCAGTTACAGATCCAGCGTTTGTCTTTATCAAACACCATAGGATAAGACAAAACACAAAACTTCAATGTGGTATGTATGAAAAATTAAAAGAAAATGTATTTGTTGTTAGGCCAATTATTTACTCTAAAATTGGACCTAATTATGACTACGACATCGATATTGAATTTCAATTTACCTTCCATTTGAATGTCGAACATAATTACTGAATAGAAAAAGGCGCTTTTGATAAAAATACTCGTAGATAAAAATACTGTAGCGTTTCTGGAATTTTGTATTTCACTTATTAGCTGTGCTGCTTATTAGCTTAAATTGTTTGACGTTGACTGATTGGGTTCTTCAATCGCCTAGTGTTTTCCATTAAGTTTGTAAGCAAACAAACATGTTGTGCCACAAATATATTTCGAGATTTAGCTTTCTTCACACTCTTTGTGATGTTATTTTTAGTTATCCTCTGCTACACCATAACACACCTTAAGTTGAGGTCTTAAATCACAGTATGGAATACACTTTTCCGAATAATTTCCTTTAGTAGCGCAGCGCCGCACCCTGGTTTCTTCATTACGCGTGAAATGCTGCGAATTTATTTTTGGCACACTTTGTTTTGTTCTAAATGATTCATCGGAACGAATCTTGTTTGTGATCTTGTCAAGTTCTTGATAGGTCCTAATTTGTGAATGAAAACGTAAATCGTAGTTAGCGTAAATGTTGTTTTTAAGACTTTATTGACTACGACTTTTTTCCATTAGTTAAAAGCAAAACTGTGCACGAATAGATTAAATTCAGTTAAATATAGTAAATAAGTAGCTTAAATTAGAGTGGTAGGGGAAAAAAATTGGACGATTCAAAAGAGCTTTCTATGAAGTCATATTTGAATAAAATTAATTATGATTTTGATTTTTTATTTTGATTTTAGATATTACTTTTCAAGCGAACTTCAAAATGTTGAAATGATCAAGGCTTCATTTTTAAATACCTATACTCTACCATCACGTGTCATATTTCTATTATTAGTAAAAGGGTTATCTATACTAATATTATAAAGAGGAAAGATTTGTTTGTTTGTTTGTAATGAATAGGCTCCGAAACTACTGGACCGATTTCAAAAATTCTTTCACCTTTGGAAGGCTACATTATCCCCGAGTAACATAGGCTACTTTTTATGCCGACAAAATCGACAGATCCTACGGGATGCGCAATAAAGACTTCGCTCAAAAACTACTGCAAAGATTTTCATGCGGTTTTCATCAATAGATAGAGTGATTCTTGAGCAAGGTTGTGCGGTATTTTTTTATCTCGGAAAAACGGATAGACGCACGGGAAGCGCGATAAAACCTCCGCGCCATAAACCGACTTCCGCGCATATGTAGCCGTGGGCAAAAGCTAGTTTTATTATAAAACTTCAAATAACCTAATTCTAAAAATAAAACCAATCCCAAGAAACATAGAGATATATAATTCTAAACTTATATATATAAATATAAAGAAAGCCGAGTTAAAACCCCGTACAGCAAGTCAGCGTGCGGCATGGGTATGGTACCCATGCCGCACGGTATGCTGGCTGCGTTCCCTCTCTGCACCACCAGAGCGATACGTTGGGCATTTAATTGTATTTTTGTTAACAAACTATATAAGCTATTGTTCTCATCTTTGGGCAAGGGTTCCACAGCATAAACTTTTCTCCTGGACCGCATTCCATGGACTCGAATCGTTAACTCTCTTCACCGTCAGACCGGTACGTCGGGCGAAGTAAACGCCAGCCTTAAGGTCTCCTGTATTCTAACCAGTCGTGCCGACAAAGCTTTAAAGGCCTAATTTGAACCAGCGTTTTCAATGAATTGTATTTTCGAGAAACCTGTAAAGAATTCATATCTGGATGTTGACACGTGAATAGTGAATAAAATCAAATTATGAAGCAAAGAATAAACAATGTAGTTAAGATGGGGTTGAATAAGTGAGTACTTTCAGAGTTAGTAATAGTTTACAGTCATCGAGTGGTGACCGTTCAGGCCTGCCCGAGTCGATTAATATTCTTGCTTCGTTGTCTCATAATTTATCTGCTTTATATGTATTTAAACATAGTTTTTTATATATATATATCTATACTAATATATAAAGCTGAAGAGTTTGTTTGTTTGTTTGTTTGTTTGTTTGTTTGAACGCGCTAATCTCCGAAACTACTGGTGCGATTTGAATAATTCTTTTTTTGTTGGATAGTCCATTTATCGAGGAAGGCTATAGGCTAAATAACATTACGCTATGACCAATGGGAGCAAAGACAGAGCGGTAAATGTGTAAAAAACGGGGAAAATTTTTCATTTTTGAAGGCTTTCTTTGCGTGCGCTGCGAAAACGGTTCAAGATACACAAAAAATATGTATGAAAGAATTATTCCTCTATACATGATCTAAAAAAAAGTCCGCGACGGCATATGTCTATCTTTTAAGGTTTAGTCACAATGACCGTTTTTATGGTACCAAATTTGGTCGAAATAATTTGTTTAAGTTGTATCAACATAATAATATTAATCGTTATTCAAATATAAATATAAATATGTTGTTGGTTAACCAAAAATCTGCCGGAAGTCACTATTCCACGCGGACGAAGTCGCGGGCAAAAGCTAGTATATACATATATGTCTACTCCATGGACTTGTAGCCTTTTTTTAAACTGTCCTCGTTTGGATCTACTACGTATACAGCGTCATATTATCTTATAATACTATTCCGTGACTTAACATTAACGTGAGTTGCGCAGCACTTACTTATCTAATAACTATCCTAATTTATACCTTCATACAACCATTTAACAATACACTTAATTTCAATACTTTATACAATAAAATTAATTAATCTAATAATAATAAGCTATCCTAACATAATTAAATTAAATTAAATTAAATTAAATAAATTATTTAAATATAGTTCTGTATTACAATACTTAATCTGATTCATTTTAATCAATTATTTGATTTAAAATATGAAGGGCGAACTTAATGTAACAAAGCATTCTCTACCAGTCAACCGAGTGCTTAAATACAAAAAATACAAAAAAAATATAAAACCACTAATAAGTACAGACACACAAAAACATATAAGATAACTAACATAGTTATACATATACAACAAGATTGTATATTTGTTATCTTAAATATAATTTATACAGTTCAGCTAGAGAATAAGGCGTTTAAGTAAGTGATTTCAGGCAGTGCTCACGAACCAATCTCTTAAATAGGTATGTATTTACTTGTAGACGCCCGAATATGGTAGGTAGGTACCATACCTATAGATGGAATATGGAATATGGTAGATCGTTCCATATGTGAATCGCATTAGTAACACTAAATAACAAAGAAAAAAGTTATTGCGGTAACGTTTCAATTTTCAACGCAAGTCCAAATTCCAAGTAAAATAGAGGTATTAGTCAGACAAGGAAGTATGTCACCACTACATAGTATAAAACAACGCTTTCTCTGTCTCTATATCCGTATATATGATTAAATCTTTAAAACTACGCAACGGATTTTGATGTCGCTTTTTTAATGGATAGAGTGATTGAATAAGAAGGTTTATATATTATATATATATATTATATATATATATATATATATATATATTATATATATATATATATAATAACATCCATTAAATAGTGGAGAAATACTGTTATTTTTTAAGTTTCTAATGTGATGTCGTAAATAATTACATTTTTCCGCTAACATTGTAAACGAATACAATATATAATATTGTTAATGTTCTCAGTTTTCTGTGGTGTATTTAGTATCAGCACCCGAGCGAAGCCGGCGGCGGGTCCCTAGTTGCTACGTAAATGCGAAATAATTAATTTGGCAAAATTAAATAAATTTAACTATTAATAGTAACTTTATGTAACACAAAATATTACATTGTATGTTGTATTATATATACACTTGTATAATATATAACACTTTATTACACAGTTAGACATAGGTAATGTAAAATATATAAGAAAGAATATGTACAATGGTGGACTTATCTTGTGTATTGGTGTTATAAACTTTCACACTGCAAACATTGATCTAATTGCTGAAGCAGCAATCTCTGTCACCCTGACACACGAGTAAAATAAAGCTAACATAAAATTATTTTGACGGAATAAACCAAATTCACACGACATATAGAGGAACAGGACTAGATATTCGTTTTTATTTCTGCTCCGCAAAATTTTAGTTACTAATGGAAACATGGCGTAGTATTTTTTATGCTATTTGAGAGCCAAATTGGTTACTACTATTGCATTATTCTTGTAAAAATGATATAACACTTTTGAACAATTTGTCTTTTGTTAGTATTGATAAGAATGCTACTGGTCTTTTATTTTTAATGCTTTATTATTCCTTTTTCTAAGCAATGGCTTTATAATTGTTTTATAATTATAAATAAATAAATATTTCTAACACTTACACCAATTAGCCTAGCCCAAAGTAAGCTCTGTAAGGCTTGTGATATGGGATCTAGGGTAATAGATCGACATACATATATAAATAAATTTGGTAGAAATATATAATAATAACCAGGACTAAGATACAAATATATATATATATATATATATATATATATATATATATATATATATATATATATATATATATATATATATATATTATATATATATATATATATATATTATATATATATATATATATTATAATATATATATATATATTATATATATATATATATATATATATATATATATATATATATAGATATTGAGACGTGAACATGGGTAGGCGGGCGAGGAAATTGAATAAAATGCTTACGTAAATTTACGCTATCAGTTTGGAACGATTTGTTTTATATTATATTGTCATATTTTTCCACGGTGTGTGGCCATTTTATTTTGGATAATCTTGATGAATTTCCGCACAAATAAATATTTTTATTAAGTTGTTATGCAACTAATTAAGAGAATTATAGGAAAATTATTAAATCAAAGTCGTACAAGATAATATATTATTCTATATATTTTTTATAGGTTTTATTAAAAAAGAAATAAAAATTCTTGATATGCTAAGTAATCAGATCATTTCGAAATTGATAAACCTTTGATCTCTTGATTTCAGAAATCGCTTTGGGATATGTCGATTCAATTACTAGATGACTGCGAGCAGTCGTAAGCTTATAGTAGATTGCATTTTAATATTCTGTCATACTAAGATGGTGTACTCAATATTTATTTCACATACACTGGACTATGTGGCATACACTAAAATAATAGAAATTAAAAAACAAATTCGTGCACATTCTGAGACTTTACGCAATAAACGTTATCAATAATAATTTTTATACTAAACATACTGATATTCAATCAAATATCCGCCTCTTAGTTAATCAAATATCAGATAATACTTAAGCATACATGTTTGTTACATGATAAATTTTATATAATTAAATTTTATAAATTTTAATTTTACGTACGCTATATTGTAATATTGAAGTGATGCTATACTGCTACCGATGAATTACCTGTGAACAAATTAAAAAAAAATGTAAATTTATAAAGCTGTAAATAACAAAACATATTTTTTTTATTTCTTACAAGAATCAATTAATAAATAGAATAAGAAACAAATACCTAAAGTAATACATAATAAAGTACAATGGACTAACCGTTTATTACCCTTTTCTTGACAAATCGGAAAATGTTGAAAATTGATAGATATATACACGAAATTGATTCATCACTTGAAACTACGGGAAATATTTGTATAATTTTTGATGTTGATTATTACATACGATTTATAAAAATAAAAAAATACAACACCAATTACACATATACTGTGTAACAAAAAATTTATTTTGTAATTTTTTTTGTAGGAAAATATATATATTGTATATTGAATAATAATATTTAGTTTTTTTTTTATTATATCAATGGTCAAACTAAGAAATGTTTCTTTGTCCTTGTAAGCATAGCTAGGCAAAGGAAAATAATCCATTATATGAATGAGATCATTAGTCGCTCATACCCAGTCAATCCGCGTAACACAGAATATTGTCGACCCAGGCACGTCATTTCTGACCCTCCCGACTCATTGACGCTGGCTCTTCAAGCCTTGCGAGAGGCGGCATCTGCGCCGCCATCCCTTAATTAGTCCATACTTCGCAGCTTGCTGCACATGTACGAGTAGGCCCCGTCATTTCAAGGCCGGACCCACTTTGGCGTACCGAGCCTTCTTTCGCGCATATGTCCTCTTCGGAGGGCAGCGCTGACGTGCCCTCTCCTGAGGGTGCGCCAACCATTCCATTTAAGCCGTAGGCCTTAAGCCGTAGGCAGTAGGCCACTAGGGCCAAGGCTAAGCTGAGTTTAGTCGGTAGGTCTGTTGGATCGAGCCGCCTCGATTCACCAGGACTCCGACATAATCAACGCATCCCTGCTTGCCTGTTGCGTTGGTATCCATGAGGATTCTCAGCCTCCTCTTCTGAGGAAAAAAAAAAAAGTCGTTCATAGCATTTTAGTATAAGCTGCAAACTTATAATGTATTCTTATTTGATTTTGATTGATCAAGTGAAAATTATTATACATCGCTGGATTATGATAATATTTTGTCATTTTCTCAATTTAAAATCAAGCAATGAAATTCAAATCGCTTATGGTGATATTTATTACCACTTGTCACTTGAGTTGCACAATAGGCCTGCAGATTTTTGAACTGAAAGAGATAAATGAAAATTTGTATAATTTATAAAAGTTAATTTCATTTTTATAGATTTCTTATCTCGTTTTGATAACAATTAATTAAATAGACAATTTTATATCATAACATACTAACTGATACCCGCGAGTTAGTCTGCAGAGGATTAGTGATGTGAATTTTAATGTCACAATGTTAGATCTTATTATTATTATCATTTTATTTATGTGTATATTATGTGTATATATATGTATATGTGTGTATATTTAAGTAATATATCCCAGGGTGTCGATACCGCAACTCTGTTTTGAACTAATATACCTTTATAATCACAAAATACAATCGATAAGCGTTAAGATCAGTGCGTACATCACGCGCAGCTGAGTGTCGCAGACTTGGTTCCTTCAGGCTGTTGCTGAAAATCAGCCATTTGCTCATAGATTATGAGCAAATATTGACGCTGAGCTATGGCCTTTTTGTGTTGCTGCAGCACACACACACAATATTGTAGCACGGTACACGAACTGTCTTATATTTTGTTTTTCATTTATGTAATGTCGCTGATATTCTAACACTACAGGTATTTTATACTTACTGTGCTATATTTACTTTTAATTCTGTCCGTTATAACTGTATTTATATTTTGTGTGTGTGTGTGTATGTCCGACCAAATAAAGATTTATCTATCTATCTCTATCTATCTTTTCTACGCCACGCTAATATGAGCTAGTGAAAATGCTAAGGGAAATAAGCTATTGTCTTTATAAATTGTAGCCTATCCGACAGCTTTCATTAAAATCCATTGAGTAGTTTTTACGTGAAACATTAACAAAATCCATGCTTACAAACTTTCTCGTTAATAATATTAGTAAGATTATTAAGTTCCGCTTACTAAAATATTTATTCATATCTATACAAATGTTTTGTAGAGGATTCTACCTACATATTCAACAATAGTATAGATTATTACAATCTCAATCAACCGCATAATAACTCGAATAACTGACCCAAACTTATTGAAACATTCAATAACGCAAGCATGTTTTATCTCGTACCGGTACAGAGAGCAACACGTTACTCTTTACATGATGACCTTTATATTACGCGTAACATTTGCAGTTTGTGTAAATTGTAAAACTGGATGTGAGGTTCTCTGTACAAAGGAAACATTAACAAAATCCATGCTTACAAACTTTCTCGTTAATAATATCAGTAAGATTATTAAGTTCCGCTTACTAAAATATTTATTCATAACTATACAAATGTTTTGTAGAGAATTCTACTTACATTTTCAACAATAGTATAGATTATTACAATCTCAATCAACCGCACAATAACTCGAATAACTGACCCAAACTTATTGAAACATTCAATAACGCAAGCATGTTTAATCTCGTATCGGTACAGAGAGCAACACGTTACTCTTTACATGATGACCTTACGTCTACCTTTATATTACGCGTAACATTTGCAGTTTGTGTAAATTGTAAAACTGGATGTGAGGTTCTCTGTACAAAGGAAACATTAACAAAATCCATGCTTACAAACTTTCTCGTTAATAATATTAGTAAGATTATTAAGTTCCGCTTACTAAAATATTTATTCATATCTATACAAATGTTTTGTAGAGAATTCTACCTACATGTTCAACAATAGTATAGATTATTACAATCTCAATCAACCGCACAATAACTCGAATAACTGACCCAAACTTATTGAAACATTCAATAACGCAAGCATGTTTAATCTCGTACCGGTACAGAGAGCAACACGTTACTCTTTACATGATGACCTTACGTCTACCTTTATATTACGCGTAACATTTGCAGTTTGTGTAAATTGTAAAACTGGATGTGAGGTTCTCTGTACAAAGGTCACTATTGTAATTCCAAATGAGCTGTCAGCGCTAGATTTGATTAAATTCCCCTGACGCCCGCGGCGTAAGTTATTTCCTTTGGGTGAGGAGTTGCGTCAGTCTCAGATTTATAAGGAAGTACCGAAGGGCTTAAGCTTGACGCTCTAGACAGCAAAACAGGCCTTGTTCGTTTTAATTGGTTGTAAACAAAACGTAGAGCTTTGAATAAAGAGAATTTGTAAGCTCTAAATTCTATGGACATTAAAATACAAGGAGATTGCCAAACTACAGAAGTTTCTTCATTAGTGTTTCTGGACCTGTCTGGATAAATACAAACTTATACAAAGTTCGTCGTTATTGTACAAAGGAATAACATTGTTTAATTTTGAAAATAGTAATAAAATAATTCAAAACTTAGTGAGACACACGCAATTGCGGCGCTGAACTTTCCGCTGAATACATTCGCAGTTTGTCAGACGAAATTACATGCTTTCGGTGTAACGCTTTACTTTCTTTCTATATCTATTTTTGCAGAAATACATACAACATATTTTGAGTGGCAAGTGACACATCATGCGATGCGATACGCCGTCGAAATTACGGCGTGCTTTTGATTTAGAGGCGGTGAGCCATGATGGGTGGGGAACCACATCGCCGAATATGTAAAAGAGAATGCTTAGGTGGCTTTTACAGGTAGTAAGGATGGACCAAAGACTATTAATAAAATAAGTTATATGGCAAATATAAATGGGACCAGTTTGTAAAGGACCTAGACCAGACGTTCCCATCCTCTTTTGTGCCGTAGACCCTTTGCTATGTTTTTCGTTTTTTGGGTCGACCCTACTAATATTGAATGTCTATATCCTTCAGGTTACAAAATCTTAAAATTAAATAATACATCTTTTTTCTTCATAGGTACTTTTATAAATAATGTATATGTTTTTATATTAGAAGATGGTATATACATACATAGATACATTATCATGTACCCCCATGTTATTTTCATGGACCCCCAAGTCTTTTTATTCGTTCACTTAGACCCATTAACAGGTTGTCATAGACGAACATACTTGGGCTAAATAAGTGACTTACTGAAGGAAGGTCAACGAAGCTAGAGAATGTGTGGACTGCGTCGTCTTACAAGTGTCGTAGCCACTGGAAAACTGTAATCTGTGATCTCTGCGTACCCCCATGGGCAAGAACCGTGGCTATATGTATCTGTATGTATAAAATACTCGCACTAGTCACCACAAAATACCACGAAAAGATAGTTTTGGGCACACATTTTGAAATGTATTCTAAAATAATCTGGTAATTGTGGATATTAATACATATCGTATATAAGGCAAAGGATGTGATGTGAATATTTCTGTGTAAACAGATAGAAAGCCACCCAACTATTTTCGTTGCTTATTTTTGTGTCCAAATAAGCTTAAATTAATTATCAACTTTTACCGAATTATTTGTATCGTTCACCATTCAATTACCTAAAATTTTTATTCATTTTTTTAATTTTTTCCCGTATAAATTGTAAACACATATGTACATTGTATGATAACGACATAATTTATTGTAAATGTTGTTATTACTTTTGATAAAGCTGACAAGTTTCTTGCGCCCATTCTTCTTATCAGCTAAAAAATACGTCCTGCATGGGTGGTAGCGAAAAAAATTTTGGACGATTCAAAAGAGCTTTTTGTAAAGTCATATTTAAATAAAGTTAATTTTGATTTTTGATTTTGACAAGAAATGGAAATAATAAAACAATTAATTATTCTGAAAAATTATTGAATCTGACTAGCAGTATTTCCATAGGAGATAAAAAAGATACACGACTCATTTTGAAATACAGTGTAAGCCAAATATGTCTCGTGCTGTCGATCTCTTTACAGAGGTATAATTATAGTACAAGGTAATACAATTAACGGATACGAGCAGAAAAAAAAACAACACATATTATTCTAAATCTGTCGACACACGAATATCGAGTTTCAAATTTTGTAATTTTTATGATTAAAGAATCATTTCGAATTTCAAAGAGAACACAGTTTATAAATATCCGCTTAAGGTAAAATCTCCCCACTAGTTTCCATCAGCGGAGATTGCAAGTATCGTTTTAAGCATCTCCAATTGAGCCGTTTAATCGATTCGCTCCTTTGCTAACATATTCAGAGCGAGACTGACAGACTAATATCCCTCAACGCCAGTATTTTCCTGTTTGATCAAGCCTAGCTAACGTCAGCTCTCGTAACTGGGAGATACGTCTGTATTAACTTATGTATACAGAGTATTCTTTCGTTGTATTTTTTGACGTGATGAAGGTAAAGGGTAAAAATATCTCCGTTGGTTTGGTAATAGATGTATTTTTTATATTCTTCAGTGTTTATTCTTACTATGGCTATAGCATGAACTATCTTCCCCAAGTCCTATAATAATCCACACACTAAAAAGACTTAGAAAACGATATTTATGAACGTTATGTAATAATAATACTCATTATGACATTTATTATATGATTTGCTGCATATTTTTTATAATATATTATTATGGTATTCGCGGGTAGCTTAATCCACAGACGTACCTCTAGAGTGGGGTATTTATAGAAGTACTTACTATGCAGATGGTTGACTAGCGTTCACGAAGCTGTGCAGTATATTTTCAGCCTATCTACTGCAGTGTCCATGACGAGAGTCTGATTCGTGAGTGTTGTTAGTGATGACTAACGTACATATGATATCGTAGCATGGCACTTGGATATGGGTCTTATAAGGAGGTTAAAAGTCACCCAAGGTAATGGAGAGGGCTATGGAGAATCAGAAATTATAAATTCCACAATAAAACCCAAACGTCATCAGCATTGCCCAAATAATTCCAAAAAACTAAGTGGCAGTTACAAGTTACAGTTGCAAGAATTCCAAAAATTAAGTGCAAGCGGATACATTACTCCCAGGACCAACTCGGTATATACTGAGCATCTCATCATCACCTTCTGGAAAGAAAGAAAGAAAGGTGCTGGATGAGCAGCAAAGGGCCGCAATGGGCGTCTTATAATTTACTATGTATTAGTTATACTATATATTGATCGCACTTAAGTTTTATTGCTATAGTATGAACATTAAAATTAAATGAATAAAAAAGGGTAATTTAAAAACTGGATATATAGATATTTTGTTAGGTCTATAGACACACACACATAACAATTAATAATTACTATTAAATTAAAAAAAAGAAAATAAAAAACTTAGGTTACGAGTACATGTGTGCTGCAGCAGCATAAAAAGGTCCATAGCTCAGCGTTTACACAATGTTTACACAAGAGTAAAATTTTCAGCTATAGCCCTGGGGCCATCCCAACAGCGTCGCTGTGTATTTTTTTTCTTTACTCTATTTATGTTGTTATACCCATTGTCCATCTCATACTAAAACAGTCTATCGTCACCTCTCAAGCTAAAATCCATCTAGCCATTAGGCTTTGGCGTAAGCTAAAATATTTGAATTAGGCGCCTAAAATCCACAAAATGGCGGATTTCATTTGATATATTCACTCTTAAAGTAAAATACGAAAATGACGACACCTTGCAAGCTAAAATCGAGCCTTTCGGGCTGCAGAGAGTGCCAAGCAGTTACACATACATACATACATACTATCGTAAAACATATCTCTCCTTTTGGCGCAGTCGGGTAAAAATAAAACATTAAATCATTTCATTACTATGATCGTCGGCATTCCGCAAGAGCAGTTGCAGAACCCGATAATTTTTATGTAACTTTTTATGAGTAAAGGAGCTCTATATCTCCAAAATTTTAATTACTCATTACACTATTTTAATGTTTGTAAGTTATTTCAAAAGTTACTGATTATTACAGTTTTGTCGCAGAGTTTAATAAAATTTAAAGCAATCATAAAACAGTTCGAAACAGCGTCGTGAGCATCGGAAGGAGCCAAAGCATGCAACGGCTGATCCTAAAATCCAACTCGCTAGTCATGGTTGTTATTTTATATTTCTATCAAAAATATTTATATATGTATGTATAAAATATGTCTGCCTATCCTTTACTCTAGATCCCATAATACAAGCCTTACAGAACTTAGTTTGGGCTAGGCTAATTAGTGTAAGTGTGAAGAATATTATTATTATAAATGCCCCATCCGTGAAGTTAGTTTCTGTCAGGGCAGCTTATAGAGAGCTGTCGGTGAGTTGCGTCACTGAGGGTATCGATGTGCTTCAGGGGAGCGTATGCCACCCGCCTCTGTCTTGCCTTAGCCGACCGGACAGTGGAGTCGCAAAAACAGATACAGGATATAATGTCATAACGCTGAAGGCGTCTCGAAGGCTGTCGGAGACACATTTCTCTACACCCTTAGCGGTTCATACCAATGTAACTCCCTTCGCACAAATATTGGTCTGCTTTTATGGGGGGCCTATTTAGTGAGCGGCGAGTAACCACCTGCCATATTTAAATCAATTAGGAGGCATTGAAAAAGTGACCCGAGTCTCTTCCATAGCTCGGTTCTCATTACCACCAAAATCGAAATGCTATAGTCCACAAACGTTTTAACCGGGAATGATAATAGTTTCAGTGCATATCTAACTAGGCCTAGACTTTACTAGTATATTTCATGATGCAGATAGAGTTTAGACCCTGTTGGTCCATGCAGGCTTTCACAAGCTTAAATAGCTTCTACGGTGTATCTAAATTCCCGCACGCACACTTTATAAAGGACCGTGTCTTGTAAGGACGCGTCATATAAGCGACAATCCTATTACTATTATAAAGGCGAAAGTTTGTAAGTATGGATGTTTGTTACTCTTTCACGTAAAAACTACTGAATGGATTTGAATGAAACTTTACCACAATATAGCTTATACATCAGAATAACACATATGCTACAATTTTTGAGGTTTCTATGAGGTCGTAAAAAAAACTCATTTTTTGCGCTTACATTGCAAACGCTGACTGAATCCTACAAGATACATACATACATACACTCACGCCTTTTTCCCATGGGGGTAGGCAGAGATTACGTCTTTCCACTTGCTACAAGATAGATCAAAACAATTTACAACAGTATTGTACTACTTAAAAAGGTCTACAAAAAAGTCCGTGATGGTATATGTTTATCTCTTAGAAATAACCCACAAAAGGATAAAGATCGTTAAATGTAGTTTATAGGAGCATACTGCAGTGGCTACCTAAAGGCCTATGATTAGGGCTCTGCAGTGCTTAGTTACCGTATTTCTTATTTATTACTAGACTAGACGGGACGAACCTGAAGTCCACGCGAACGAAGTCGCGGGCAAAAGCTAGTATCAAATAAAAAACAAAACGGTGATGAAATAAAAAACAAAACTTTAGAACACGCCTAGACAGCTCCTACAAAGCCTGACCATTTCACAATAACGAGGACTCACGATCCAGGATTTACCAAGCCCAATTTCGAGATAAGCTAACGTACTGTGTCATGCGAAGTCCGTATAATATCCTTTAATAAGAACCTTCACCCATCCCGACATATTTCCTCCTAACATCAGGTTATATTATACGATATGCGAGGTCACAGTCTGAGAAAATACAAAAGGTGAATCCAATTTTACTCCTCACATCTTGGAGTATGTGTTTCAAGTCAACTCAGATCATTCAGATGGGTGGTTTTAAATACAGCGATGTCTAGAGGTAAAATAAAAAATGTATGAATTTAAAATTTCGGAATTCAAGAAAGTAGTATAAAGATTGATATTCAATTTTCAAGTTTCAGGTAACTTTATTAAAGAAATATTAATTTTTTTCGATGTAAATTGCCATTACCTATGTAAAGACATGACACGTTTAACGTTATAATTCCGTACCTATTTATTATTTAACACATAACATATATATAAAGACAGAAAATATATTGTTGTCATAAAGTTTCGGCAAATAAAGTACAAAAATATGAAGTATATTATATAAGTTATTGTAAAAAATTGCACTGTAGGGTCAATTAAAAAATTATAAAGTCAGATATACAAACAAACATTATATATTAAAAAAATTAACAAAACCAACTAATCTATGGGTAAAGAATGTGGATAAATTTTATTTAAAAAACTATGGTAAAGTTAATATGCATTTATATCAGAATGAAACATACGATTGAAATCTGTGAATATATATTATAAACAACTTAGCTACCCTTTGATGTGAAGTCAGTCATGTGTTCAGTTGCTTCGTAACCTGAAGTCCACGCAGCGCTACACTTATAATAGATACTCGTAGATCAAGCGAATGGAGTAGCTTGTTTCCTGTCTTTGGACTGTTGTAGCTATACAGCAAATCTTGAAAGAATAGTTACTGCGCTGGTTTTGATCTTCCGATTTATGCAGCACATTGGTGGAAGGAAAAGCACTCCTAGACGCCATGACGGACACGGACACCTACAAAAAATGTAGTAACGTCTTTCTAAGTGGAAGGTTTCTTTTTGGAAGCCAATTCGAAATTTAAATAAAACTCTGATACGAGTAAGTTGGGTAACTTTCTTAGTTACCATATATCGGATTAAAGAATCGTTCTATTTTTATAGTACACGATATGAGTTTACGTAATAATTTAATTGGCCACTAAAATACGACAGATATGGATTTAGTGTAGGCACATCGATTTCTCTGAAAAAAAGGCCAAAATAGTGCTCAAATTTCAAACTTGTTTGAAAAAATATTTGGACGTTTGGATGTTTCTAGTCTGTAACATATCTAATATCTCAAGACCCATCTGAACGTGCAATGTCCTTTACATGAAAAGGTCACATTACGCAGGTCTCGTTCTTTATATTTACCATAAAATAATACATACACAGGCAGTCAAGTGACAGATTTCGAAGGATTTGTTTTGATAATGTGCAATTATCGATCGTTCCACTGCATCTATTTATAATTCATCTATTCATCTCATACAATTTAAGTCCTGCACTTAAAAGGCACCTAAGTGATCAGGGGATGATTATAAATTTATTCTGTGATTTTATCCCGAAGCTCCTTGAAGCTTTGTGTTAATATGTAATTCGGAGCACCCACCTTGTGCTCCGAACCCAAACAGTTATTAAGTGGTTTTAATATACACTGGTGGACAAATAAATCGAGCCACCCTTAACCCGTAAGTTCAAATGCAATTTCCTTCAAATATATGTACATTTGATAAATAAAAATTATGTTGGCAGCAAGGGCAAGTCATATCGAATACGGAGATAATAAACACAAACGCTTTCCATTAATCTTATGAGGGTAGAATGCGCGTTAAAAAAATTATCACAATTTTGCCGGTATTATCATAAAAATTTTTGTTTGTTTTGAGTGTATAAAAGTCGGTAGATTGAATTTTTTTTTGTGGCTTTTTGCGTTGTTGCTTCCTCTGTCATTAGTCTGCAGATTGCGGTTGCTTTTCTTGGTAATAATGGATACTACGCCTCAGAAAGCTGCTCAAGCTGTCGCATTACTTCAATCGGGCATTGGTCAACGTCGGGTTGCTCAAATGTTAAGAATAAGTCGTTCTTCGGTGCAGCGCGTCTATAGAAGATACCTGGAGACTGGAGCCTTCGATCGACGCCCAGGAACAGGCAGGCCACGGGCTACAACCTCCGCAGATGATCGATACATCAATTTGAATGTCCTGAGGAATCGGCGTCTGAACGCGGTACAGGTGCAACAACAGCTTCGTGACGAACGTGGAGTGGTTATAAGTGCGCGTACAGTCAGGAGAAGGTTGGCCGAACGAAATTTGACACCTCGACGGGCTGCAACAGGCCCAAAATTAACAGTAGCTCACCGCAGAGCACGCCTTCAATTTGCTCGTGAGCATAGAGAATGGACACTGGATCAATGGGCACATGTTCTTTTCTCTGACGAGACAAGGGTATGTCTTTACGGAAGTGATCGAAGACAGAGAGTCTATCGTCGCCCTGGAGAACGTTACGCTCAGTGTTGTATCGAAGAAACGGTTGCATATGGTGGTGGCTCTGTGATGGTGTGGGGCGGCATTTCTCTAACAGCACGAACAGAGCTGGTTTTCATCGAATCCAATGCTCCGTCACGTGGATTGACTGCAGAACGATATATCCGTGATATTCTTGAGGATCATGTGGTACCTTACTCAGGATATATCGAAGATGAGATGCTTCTAATGCATGATAATGCAAGACCCCATACAGCGAGAATTGTTACTCAGTATCTTAGGGACGTTGGCATTCGTGCTATGGAGTGGCCAGCACGGAGCCCTGACTTGAACCCCATCGAACATCTGTGGGACGAGTTAAAACGCAGGGTTCGAGCCAGGGTTCCGGCTCCTTCAACACTTTCTGGGCTCAAAATGGCGATAGAGGACGAATGGAACGACATCCCTCAAGACTTAATTGTTAAATTGATAAGATCAATGGGTACACGGATGCAAGCAGTTGTCCAAGCTAGAGGCGGCAATACACATTATTAAAACATTAATTTTTAATTGTTTTCCGATGTTATTTCTTTGTTTTTTTACTTTTAAAAATTAAATCTTTAAAACGTTTTACTTTTTCTTTTAATTGACTTTTCATTCTAGAGGCACGTACTCAACAAATTAAGGTGTTACCCCATACAATTTACTTTTATTGTAAAGCCTATAAAATTACTTATCTAATGATACCACTTTCATCAAAATTGTATTCATGCATTTGAAGGAAATTGCATTTGAACTCAAGAGTTAAGAGTGGCTCGATTTATTTGTCCACCAGTGTAGTATTATTTTCATTAACTTATCAATAATCTCTCCTTTTATTTTGAACTAAATATTTTTTATTATAGACATAAAAAACTAAGATAGTTTTAAAATAGGCAAAGAGAACAAGCAGGAAACACTTAAGGTCACTGTCATCTTTTCAATACCATACTAATACAGTTACATATAAAGAGAAATATAGTATTTTAAAACACTTATGTCGTCATTACAGGAATATATTAGATATATGTCCGGTACAAGGCAGAGGAAACACTATAACATGTTCTCATTGAGTGCAGAAGCGTTGTTGAACAACGGGCACAATTTCTCCACTTCGCAGTTTCCTGCCGGAAGCATGCAGACCCTCATAAGGCTTCTGCATGCTTCCAGCACAGGATGCACGATGGCCGAATTGTAAGATTAAGTGCGAATAAAATCCTAGCTAAATTATGCCCGATACAAGAACAATATTTTTTTTAATACATAACCATTAGTGTCAGGTCACAAAAAACATATTAAATATTCGTATGTAGGTTACAAAAAGAATTAATTATTTATTTAATATAATAAAGACCAAAATTGTTTAGCCGTGAGTATAAAGACAGACAGAGCAAGTCTTAATAATTATTATAAAAGTATATCGCATAAACAATACTCGATAAATGTTCAATCTCATAAGTCCAAGTCCCGAATCTCATCGTAAATACCAATTAAATAATAATTTCCTTTCAAAACTAACTTTCATAACAATATTAAAGAGAGAACTAGATTTATGCTGCGAGTATCGTAAGCGATAAAAATGAATTGCTTAACATCACATCCCTAGTGCTATGGTACTGACAGATCTCAACGTCATACAGGCAACTGTCAACCGCATCATAATACAGACATACGAGTATTAAGTATAGACGAATAACAATCTTCCTTTTTAATTTAAGTCTTAATAAGAACTGTTGGCTTGCATCACGCAATATGTAAAAAATAAACAGAAATACTGTTGCCGTTGCCTTCATCAGAATACTCGCATAATTAGCAGCTTAAATGCAAAATTATACAATTAGAAACAAATGCCAGTCAAAACTTTTGCTTAACTTTTGCTATGAATATACAAATGAAAAATGTGCTAAGCACGCTTAAATTATAACATCGGAATGGCGTGGTCATTCTTTTTCCTTTGAAAATTACGTCATTCTGTTTTCGTGTAGCTTGCGTGACATTTATTTTTATTACGCGAATTTAAATTTTACCTGTTATTGCGTTTGTTGGTATTATAAAGTAGACATAAGCCTGATGAAAATTGTGGTACAAAATTTAAAAATAAACTAGTTTAGTAAAAGTAAAAAATCCTTTAATTACTGCTGTAATTAAATATATGTTTGAGATCTTGCAAAATTTTGCAAGCCTATGATAGTGTGTTTTCATCCTCATATTTCATACTAGCTTTTGCCCGCGACTTCGTTCGCGTGGACTTCATGTTCGTCCCGTCTAGTCTAGTAATAAGTAAGTTGTTTTGATCTATCTTGTAGGATTCAGTCAGCGTTTGCAATGTAAGCGCAAAAAATGTGTTTTTTTTCGACCTCACATTAGAAACCTCAAAAATTGTAGCCTATGAACTTAAATATAAGAGTTAGACAATAATACCTATCAAACCAATTATAAAACTATTTGGTATACATTAAAGTAATATAAATGATATAATAATGAAACTTAAATAAAATTAAAAACTAAACTATATATAAAACTAATATTATCTCTAATAATTATTTAGTAAAATTAAAAACTAAACTATAAATAAAATATTTGAAATAAATCGCTGCCGTCAGGCAACGTCCCCATAAGACTAGCAGCATTGCCACGTTGTATGGCGATGCTGATTCGCTGCGCCAGATATGAGCCAGCTTTCCGTCACATGTAGCCTCGGTCAATCTATAGCTGCACTCTTTAAAAACTCTGTGGGCACTTCCCCCAGGGCCCAGAGTTTCCACCCAAAAGGCTCAAATATGCAACCACTATTTATGTTTGCATACTTGCGCCGTTTGAGGAGTTCAGCCGAGTTAGCAGCAGACCCAGCCCTAACTGCGGTGCCACGAAGATGGGACTGCGCTAGAGTATCAGCACATGTCGCGTCCCAAACTAGTGGTCGTCCCCTCCTCCATGGCACGAGGGTCATGCCGTCGGGTCTCTTACCGTCGTCACGGCTAATGCCGACCGGTTCTAAAACAGCCGGTGCTCCCGCACTGGCTAAGGCCCTACGGATGACGTCGTTAAGGCTGGCATGGCGAGAGGCACGCCCCGCGCTTCTGCTGCAAGATGTTATATTCTGATGTATAAGCTATATTGTGGTAAAGTTTCATTCAAATCCATTCAGTAGTTTTTACGTGAAAGAGTAACAAACATTATAATTCGCAATATTATCATGCCTTGAGTTCATTAAAATGACGATAACTTTTTTTTTAATGAACCGATTTTGATGAAACAAAGTTTAGATATATTCTGAGTTAAAACAAAAGCAAATAGTGAAAGTTTCAAGCAAATCGGTTCAGTACTTTCGGAGATAAACGTGAACAAACATACAGACAGACAGACAGACAGACAAAAAATCCAAAAATTTTTTTTGCTTTCTAATAATCTATTTAAGTGCCCCTCTAACCATTCAGTCAAAAATACTAAAGTACAGACAAAATATTTTTACTGTGTTATTATATGTATAGATTAATTGCTATAGTTATGTAAAATAAAATAAGTTTATACAATACAATAAAATTTACTAAAGTTATGCAAATAATTATCTATTTGTATTTGTATGCTTTTTATTTTTATATCAATTTATATCAAATTTGGCTTATGTGTGACACCACGTCGCTTGGAGTGTTACTTAAATAATTAAGTTATAAGTAATAAGTTCGTCGGGTGGGTTGATTACACGAAATTAATAGTTTCCTATACATAAATACACAGACTTATTACAGCATTGAGGGCTAATAGGTACCATTTACTAATATTATGATTATATCACGAGTAAGCTTTGAGTAAATTTTCAACGTTTTTGTTATTTTTTCTCTAACTCCAATATTGAGTTAGCTCTCGCTAGATCTTACAGGTTAACTGAGTCATGAGCTATAGCGGTATCTAAGAGATACAACCATGAGACTGCTATTTAGTTGTCTCTTCATGGCATGTTTTACTCCATTTCTTTCTAGTTGTTCGAGTCACAAAAGTTAAGCTGCTTTGGTCTCTTCAACGATTTTGGATTCTGACACCAAGTCTTGTCACACTTTTGGCAGCTCCAGAATCTTATTCCCCTTTTTAACCGACTTCAAAAAAAGGAGGTTATCAATTCAACCCGTATGCATGTAATATTTCCAGAACTGCACAGTTTTCGTTTATTTACTTAGTCTATATTAGCGTCTGAACAAATCTGCCAAATTTCAAAAGTGTGTGTATGTATGTATGTTTTATGTTTGTATTCGCATATTTCAGGAATTACAAGTCCGATCTTCTTTTTTTGTTTTACTAGGTATTATTCAAATTAGGGATACTGCAAGTTTCATCGGTAGCGTGCTTTTTGAGATAAGGAATTTTTTAACCGACTTCAAAAAAAATTACCTACGAGTTTAGTTAAATAAAAATTAAGAAATAAAAAAATTAAAAAAAATAAAACCGACTTCAAAATTGTACGCAACTAACTTACCTACGTATGCTTAGAAAGAATATAAAAGAACTAAAAAGTAAAAAATAAATACGATTACTTCTATCTTAAATAAACTAACTTTGATATACCAACTAGGTATTTTTTGAAGTCGGTGCCTTCTTTTTTCGGACAAGTTCGCCGGCAAGCGGATCGACATATTTGCCCTATTAAGTGTTACGTGTTAACCTAGCAGGTATTTTCAAAGAACCCAATATTTAACTTATCTAAAAGAAGTTCAGAGTATCTAATACTGAAATTAAGTTAGAGTAAATCCACAGAAAACTTTTGTTCGTTACCAAACTCAAAACAGGTATTGAGTTACTGTTTGATAATTATCCTGTGGCTTTTGTGGAGCTGACAGAGCTAATTAGTTAATTAGATCTATTCATTAATCCGGATAAAGCAACGATGAAAATGCCCATTTCATTCATTTTCACGCTCATAATAAACTCCTGTTGGGATTTTTGTAAATAGAGAAGCGCTCTGTAAAGGTATAACTTCCGTTATGGTTGATGACTAGATTATCTAATGAATGAGGTTTGATATATGTAATACTAGCTGGTTCACTCGTCTTCGTCTGCGCAGGTTTAGTATTAGATTTTGGCAGCACACGCAAGGATAGTTGGCAGATGGTAGATTTTTTTTCTATTTACTTGACATTTATCATCAATTTTATCACAAACATCTTTATAAATTATAGTTTGTGTTATAATGATATATAAGCTATATTATTGTAAGGTTTCATTAAAAATTATTTAATAGTTTTTACGTGAAAGTGTAGCGTCTATCAGTTCCTTTAAGTACAATTTAAAGAAACATCTGTTAGCATCGCAACAAAAAGCTTAGGCAGCTGGTTGTGAATTATGTGTGTGCACTGCCATTGTACTGTCTTATATGTAGGTATATGTTGAGATTAAAGGCCTAAGGTATTGTGTATGGCGTGTTGTGGCTCGGAGCGAATGGTTATGGCAACCACGTTTTATAAAAGGGGAGATCATACCCTGTCCTGGTGGCTCCACTGAAAATCAGCGTCACATTTATCTGTGGCTATTAGCTGAGTGAAGTCGCATTTGGTCGGCATTTGTTGGTAATTTTTTATCGTTGTTAATTTATTTATTGTATTCTGTATTATATTGTACCTGTACTTTAGCTTTAATATGTTAAATTGGCGCCAAATAAAAAACTTTTCTTTCTTTCTTTCTTAGCAAACATAACCATAATTACATACTATTTATAAAATCAGTACCTAGGGATATGGTTGAATATCGATTCCATTTTGATACGTTATAAACTATACTTATTTTCGTAAGTTGTACGTTTTTAATCGATACAAGATATAGAGAACGTTTATTCCCATCACCAGTTGGCAGCAATCACAGTGATTTATTCCAGGAACTGTCTGCTTCGCACTACCAAACTGCGAAATTAATTAAAACCTACGGTATTTCAGAAACAATGCGATGTAAAAACTAAAATAAAATGCGTATTCCCATTTAAAAGTACGGTAACTCATCTGCGTCTCCTCTGGTGTAGCAGGCGTCCATAGAAGGCGGTAATAGTTTCCTATTTGCTTTGCTATTTGTATGTTTGTTGTCTCCTTATAACATAAAAACGTGAATGAAATTAATTTCACATTCCAAATTTGTTTTCCTATAATTTTACTTGAAAATAGAAATTTTATGGGGGCATTTTCATTATTTTTATTTAGAAGATTAGAAATTATACTTACATATAATTTTTGCTCCATTTATTTTTATTTCCCTAATTCTATAACAACACAACGAAGACTTTCATTTTATTAAATATTATCATATTTGTATATATAATCAAAATTTCACAGTAATACGTTTTGTATGAATCTGTTAGTTTATTAGATTATTCAATTATTACTTTTTTATTTCGTGAGTAATTCACTTTGAGAAATTATGTTTCTTACTGTGATCAATTTAGTTTCATTCCTTTAAGATTAAATATTTTTAAGGATATTCACAATTTTTATCACTAAGTACATAGTATAAAACAAAGTCGCTTTTTCTGTCCCTATATTCCTATGTATGTTTAAATCTTTAAAAGTACGCATTTTAATGCTGTTTTTTTAATAGATAGAGTGATTGAAGAGGAAGATTTATATGTATAACTTGCTGTGCCAGTGACTTCGTCCGCGTGGAATAGTTATTTTGAGCATCATATTTATTTTTGCAAACAATCACCTCAGCTGTACCCGAACTTGACAACGCGACATATCCAAATTCCATAAAAACGATTCTAGTGAGTTAACATTAAAAGATAGACATATACTGTCGCGGACGTTTTTTTAGATCATTTTAAGAGGAATAATTTTTTCATACATATTTTTTTGGTATCTAGAACCGTTTTCGCAGTGCACGCAGCGGAAGCCCTCAACGATGTTTTCCCCGTTTCTTCCACATTTTCCATTATTTCTTCGCTCCTATTCGTCGCAGCGTGATGTTATGTAGCCTAAAGCCTTCCTCGATAAATGGGCTATTTAATAAAAAAAGAATGTTTCAATTCAAACCAGGAGTTCCAGAGATTAGCGCGTTCAAACAAACAAACAAACAAACTCTTCAGCTTTATAATATAGTATAGATTAGTATAGATAATTTTTATTAAATAATGGGGAAATACTGTTTTTGTTGAGGTTGTGTTTAATGTGATGTCATAAATAATTACATTTTTTCCGCTTACATTGCAAACGCAGGCTGAACCCTACAAGATTTATCAAAATAATGTACTAAGTATTGTACACATTGAAAAGGTCTACAGAAAACTCCGCGATGGTATACCTATGTCTATCTCTTATGGAATATCCCAAAATAACATCGAAAATTTGGAGTCGAAAGCCACTCGCCAAACTATGCCATAATAAACTGTGCCATGTACTAAGTCGCAAAATTTAACACATGTAAGTTTTATTAATTAGGTTTAATGTATCTTCTTATATATAAAAATGAATCGCAAAATGTGTTGGTAAGCTCATAACTCAACAACACCTGGACCAATTTGGCCAATTCTTTTTTGTTAATGTTCGTTGAAGTTCAAGGAGGGTTTTTACAATGAGGAAAATTCGAATAATTATCGGAAATACCCTAAAAACAGCCCTTTTATTTTCCCATGCAAATGTTTTCTAACTAAAACGTACAGTCGAATTGAGCTTTATTGTTATTGTATAAAGTTCATATTGCAAGCACTCACTGTTGTCTAAGCAATGAAGGTGTGTTCCTAACATCAAAGAGTCAATTTGCGCTTTATTAACGCTACTATAGTTGAAATTCAATCATATCTATCAAAACAGTGTGCGTGCGTGCGTTGGAGCACAGAATACATCGTTGGAGGATTTAATGTCACGTTCCAAAATTGAATAGCCACAAAATGTAATAGGTCATTTAGACTTTTTTTGCGATTTGGTTGGCTATGCGACATTATCTATAAAATAATTAGGAACAAAAAACTGCCACTGTACAAATCTTTTTGACAGGACGAAGTCTGTCGGGTCCGCTAGTTTTAGATATTAATGTTAGATAGTTTATGATGAATAATCTCAAATTAGAACACATCTTCAAAGGTTACAAACACGGTATAAGATCTTTCCTAGGAGAGAGTTTACTATTAAACGAAACCGTGAGTAGAAAGCTAGTCTTACTAATATTATAAATGGGAAAGTTAGTATGACTAGATGATTGTTACTCTTTCACATATAACCTACTGAATAGATTTTAATAAACATACATACATACATATATGTCACGCCTTGTTCCCAATGGGGTAGGTAGAGAGCATCTCTCTCCACTTACTACGATCCTGGCACACTTCTCTTGCTTCCTCCACTTTCATGAGCGGCTTCATCGTCGGTTGTGAGTACTCTTGACCCGGCCATTCTTTAGGACATCTTCGATTTGATCGAGATATGTCCGCCTAGGTCGACCTGCACCGAATCGTCCTATCATTCTTACCTTGTGTATCTCTTTCGTTAATCATCCTACATTCATTCTTTCAACATGGCCGAACCATCTAAGCATCCCTTTCTCTATCACACTGTTCCTGAGTTTGTCCTTCAGATTCCCTCCAATTATACTTTTCAAGCTTCTCATCTCCACAGCATTAATCCTACTTTCATGTTTCTTCTGCCACACCCAACATTCACTACCATACATCAATGTGGGGATCAACATCATTAATTTTCATTAATTTCATCAATATTAATGAAACCTTAAAATAATGTTGTTTGTATATCACAATAACATATAAGATACAATTTATAAAGATATACGGTACGCTAAGCTACTCGAAATGCTTATTCTGCGCAGACAAAGTCGCGGGCACCAGCTGGTTATATTATAATTATCAATCAAATGTGAGTGAAGATCAAATTCTCGAAGTTGTTAATGTAAATAAGACGCTCTCAAATTCACCTCCAAACGAGCATCAAATTAAATTACTCTCTGAAGGATGTAATATTGCACAGAATTAAAGCGTCTAAGAGCAAACATCGCAAGTATGAACTCTGTACAGAAACGTTCGCATTTGATTCGAACCTGAGTACGACAAAGTTGTCCAAATCTCATCATTACTAAAAAGTCCTCCCCTTCTTTGAGACAAAATTAAACGGCGACGGACTTGGAACTTTGTCTTACGACTGGTTGAGCTCCTCACTGGGCCGTATTGAGTCATGGATTAACTTGAAACTTTTTCGTTTAATATAAATGAAATAATATTAGGATCCAAACTTTATAATAGTCCTAATTTCATTAATGACATTATGGAACCTTAGATATAGGTATTGCTTTATATTTGGCCAGTAGCATTTTAAGAATATAATTTAATGATACTAAGTTGCTTTTATATTTCCTTGGGATTAGGCCAACCTGTAATGATCAACAACTTTTAGACTTCACATTATTTTTAAGTATTAACAATTTAAACGTAATTATGTAGTAATTGGGAATATTCAAACATTGCTTTAGATGATATAATTATATAACTTGATGTTGCAAATATTTTAGTCGTGGAGTTGGTAAAAGTCTAAGTTAATGATATTTAGCTGTGCAGTTCTCGTACATAGTTCTCGGAAATTATTATCAGCTGCATAGAACTTATTTTCGAAAGTTAAACGAATAATGACTTAACGATCTTATCTACCCTTAATGTCTCAAAATTCTCTTAAAAAAAATATGTTATATCTGCATGATCTCTATTTGTGTGTATGTTATAGTATAAGCGCTGGCAACTAGTGTAATAGAACAGCCAAACAACCTGAAAGCTTAGGGCTTATGTTGCTCATTTTAAACATTTACCTAAGTTCCTTCGATGAAGAAATATCGTAAATAAACGAAATCTAAGACCAACCTAAGACATCGACTTTATTACACTTAAGTATGCTTATGCACTTATATATATTGACCGATTTCGGTATTTGACCGATTTTAATAACTCTTTTTTCATTAGAAAGCTACATTATCACTAAGTAACACAGCCAATATTTAATACTAGATTACTATAGAAATCTTTAGAAATTCTTATTAAAACCAACCGAAGGTGTAAAAAAATTAGCCATAAAATATCTTTCATCGCATACGCTGCGAAGAGTATTAATGATAAGACAAAAAAAAGTTCGACAATATTATACAATGTATCAATATCTACAAAAAACTTCGCTAGACCATATGTCTAACGATTGTAGTTACGTCACTATAACTACTTTTTTACAACAAATTGATAGAAATGCCGATTAAAATCAGACCGTGTTATCCATACAATTTATAAATTTTTATCCAAATAAATAAATAAATTAAAATATTCAAGACTTTCTCAATACCTGATGATTACTTTTTGAATTATTGAAATCAGACATTACATTCAAAAGATATCATGAAATTAAAATTAAAATACATGGTGACGACGACCGCCACGCAGCGCATCGAGTAACTAACTCAAAGAGAGAGGGGCAGTGCGGGAGAAGGGGGTGCACCATTATGAACTAGGTACAGTGTTGCCAATTTAGCAAATTTTATGCTAGATTTGGCATATTTTTATGTTGTTTAGCATTTTTATAAGTTATTTAGCAAAGCAAAGTCGATTAAAACGTAGAATAAATCAAAATTTTGTTGATTAATAAACATTTAAAATTAAATGACGTTGTATTTGACATTGAAAAATGTTAGCTTATTTTCTGGCAATATTATAAAGCAATTAGCATAATTTTGGCAAAATTTTAACATCAGTTTAGCAAGTTTTAGATTCACCTTGTTGGCAACACTGACTAGGTAGCCGCGTAGCTCATTCGCGCGGTCGGCTCCTTTCGCAGTGGACGCAAGCGACATTGAATATTTCGAGTTTCTTAACACTTTATTACTATACTAACTATTTATATGCTTCACTTAAAAAGTTCTTTTCAGAGCTACTTAGTTTTAGTATTAGAAAACACACTTTTTCATAATATTTGTCAAAGTTCTTTTCAGAACTATCTCTTTGAACTTAAATAATTTCTTTTTTATTATTAACTATTTTATATATTAAATAATTTTATTTTTCCCGTGCGAAGCCGGGACGGACCGCTAGTAACGGACGTTTCATATAGGTTTGAATATCGAAAAATAATCGCATATGAGTCGAGTTAATAATAACAGCCAATAAAGTCGAATGAGCAAATAGCTTTCTAGCGAAATTTTGACCGCGCGAATATCTAAATTTCAAATACACTGTCACCGATCGGTTTGGCCGATTCGATTCATACGAATAAAGGATTGAGCTGAATTGACCGTGTGGGCATGAGTTGGCAGAACATTTAAACTTGATGGAAAAATCGAATTTCAATTCTTTTTATTCGACCAAATGTCCGATTGGAAAATGGCGATAACCCTTATATGACGTTTTGATTTACGTTGGTTTGTTAAAGGGCAAGAAACATGATACTTGCGAGATTTTTTTTTAGTTACTTATCTATTCATATAATATTTAACTATATTTTTCTATCACAATAATACAGCGATGTGATAGGAAATAGTTTTAATTAAAAGTTATCAATTTATTACTAAATAATTTTACTTAATAAATTCAATTTAAAACATTTCATTTCATTGAAGAAACATTGAATTGAAGTGGAAAAAAAATATTAAAAATATATCTCGTATAAGCAGAATATCTCTACCTACCCGCATGGGGAAAAGACGTGCATATATGTATGTATTTTATATTGTTGTTTTCTTTTTAATTTATCGGGGTACAGAGGAGGTCAATACGCATACTAGAGGAGTATTTTCTGTTAATACGATATTAATATAATAATAATATAGAAGCAATATTCCTTACATATTACTGGTATATTTAAACAGTTCGTAATTTACAAATCATTATTATAAAATTTTGCCCTAGATTCGGACCTGACTCTTCGCAAAGGCTTAGTGTTGCCAGTGTAACGTTTATAAAAGTGTGTTTTGCTTAGACTAGCATAGCGGGGCTGCTATCCTAACACGAGATCAAAGTTTCGGATAAGCAGTTTGTTAAACATTGCTGTTGGGCCTTGCATCACGGTTAATCATTGAGAGTACTTTCCGGCAGTGTACTGCAACCCACGGATTAGCAACTTTAATAACGGGCTTAGAGAGTAGGTTTCCCGACGAACTTTGGTGCTTTGACGCGTACTAGTTTTCTGTGTACATTTAGTAGGTTTAGAAAATTTTATGGTTACGTACGATACGAAATAGCGCATAATAAGTTTTGCTATTTTGACAGAGAATTCACAGAGTTTAATGAATTTATCAATTTTGAAAGATAATGATTTATTGTGTTATTAAATAAACATGAACTGTACTTATAACAGATAAAAATTTGCTGTGTAATTTTCTCAACTATGTTGATAATTGATTTAATAGATTTACATTGTAATGGATTCATCCTATATCTTATTATTTTTTTTTTATTTAACGATTTATTGTACACAAAAGAAAAGAACAGGAAAATACAAAATTATAGACAGTACAATAGGTGTGGCTTATTACCTAATGAAATTTCTTCCAACCCACCTGTGATAGGAATAAAAATACTGAGAAACGTGGATATCGCGAGTACAAATATATATAATAGTTGTATAACAAAAAGTACACATACTAATACTTACATACATACTTATACATATATACACTAATAAATACATACATATATAAACATATATACATGGATATATACAAACTTAGATTAGGTTTAATATAATACAGCAAAATTACGGAGAGGATAGTTAATTACGTTAAGGAAAGATAGTGCTCTTTTACTTTCTTCTTGAAAAGCAAGAAAGAACGAATGTCTCGCACTGAAGGCGGAAGTGCATTCCATAATTTAACTGCATGAACAGAAAAAGAGTTAAGGAAGAAATTAGTGCGGAAAACATCAGAGGGAAGTTTAAGAAGAGTACGAAGATGAGATCTGCAAACAACATCAGGAGAATGAGCAAACTCAAAACGAGAGCGAAGGTAGGTAGGATAAATTGGGTTATAAAGAATGTTAAAAAGGAGAAAGAGGATGCGCGAGTTTCTGCGGAGTCTGATAGGAAGCCATTTTAGTTGGGAACGAAATTTAGAGAATATGATCATACTTACGCAATCCAAAAATGAAGCGTAAACACAAGTTCTGCAGTCGTTCGAGTTTGTCAAGGAGCTCCTCTGGAAGGTCAAGATAACAAGCATCAGCGTAGTCAAGTATAGGCAGTATTAGTGACTGGGCTAAGGTAACTCTCGTTTGGACTGGTAGGAAGCACTGAAGAGATTTTAAGGTGTGTAAGGAACAGAAAACTTTGCGACTTACCTCATTAATGTGTGACTTCCAGTTCAAGTTGCTGTCAAATATATCTTAAACATGATTCCCAGTAAGAGTATTCGAAGAAATATTTTGACAGGTAAAACCTACCTTGATACCTTACATACTGTTGAAATAACACGTTATAGAAAACGCATAAATTGTGTTTCGATATTTTTTGTTACTTTTTTGTCTATGTATATCGTTATCCTTCCTACTATTATAAATACGATAGTGTGTAAGTATGGATGAAGTATGTTATTCTTTCACATACGAACTGCTAATTGGATTTTAATGAAACTGAATAGAGCTTATACATCAGAATAAAACATAGGCTACAATTTATAAAGATATTATGTGAATTGTTTAAAATATGTACATAGTAAATAGAAAACAATATATTATTTCTGAGTTATACATATGTAATATATAATAGAAATGTTTATCTTATATGACGAAGTCGTGGGCATTAGCTAGTTGTAAAATATTTTATATAACGCAATGTATTTAAATAATTTAAGCCAATAACTAAAAATAAAAAGTATTTTTTTTTAATACAACCTTGCATTAAATGCGCTGAAAAGAAAAAAATAAACTTTTACATATAAAAGCTTGTCGCGAGATTTACTTACTTATAGAATACTTTTAACGACAAGCTTTTATATGTAAACGTTTATTTTGCTCTTTTTAGAGCATTTAATAAAAGCTAGTATCAAAAAAAAAATAACTTTTAATTTATTTTCCGACTAAAAAACTAAGCTTAGCAAACCCTTTCATTTGATACCCATATTGTTGGGGTGCATTAAAAATTATTGATCCGCCATCTTGGTAATGCCGCTATGTTGGATTTAGAATGACGTCACACACATAACCATGCATTGTCATCCGACTTACACGTGTATGTAAAATTTCAGCTCAATCGGAGACCGGGAAGTGGGTCAAATTAAGATTCCAAGATTTTCTTACATAGTTAAAAGTGAAGCTAATATAAAAGCTTGTAATAAACTAAGCCAATGCTGAAACTGGTAACTTAAGGCGTACAAATTAATAGAATTTTTCAATTTTACAACTGTTTCAGTAATATGTGATTCTCTATCACAAATATAGGTACAATTCTCTTCTACTTAGACAATCTACAGTACAACAGACAGTCAATTACAAGAGAACAAATATTGAACTCTGTCGAAGCCACTCTTTGCTCAGTACTGTGAGTTTTATAGAAACTCTGTTTCAATATTCCATAGGCCAGGGATCAACAATTCATTGACGGTCCATTCTTTTATTTTATTTTTAAAGCATTCAAGGTCCATAACTTATAATATCAGCTGTTTCGTGAGAAGTCTGGAACTCGAACCATTAATAGGATCAGAAGTTTTTGTGCTTGTTTTTAGTTGGTAGTAGAAGTTTTCGAGCACGCCTAATTGTCGATGATAGCAAGGTTGCCTTAATAATAGCAAAGTATATTAGTTGGACTTTAACTACTGTGTTATTTCATCTTCGACCTTATTGTCATTTGAAAACAGGTGAGACAAATCTGCTGAGAGTTGCATGTAGAATAAAGGAACAAGGGGAATTAATTTGTTGGATTGTAATGTAATATAATGATATGAACGCTCGTCGATACATTGATGAGTTTATTAGATTTTTTAGAGATTATCGGTGGCACTTTATTCTCACCACTAATACGGAGATCCCGAGTCAATTCTCATGACTCCGTATACGGGTGGTTAATACACTGGTTTTAAGGTCTTTGTCTCATTAGGGGTAGATGTTTGTGTGATAAATGCAAGCATTTGTGCCTTAGTCATGGCGTTAATACCTTTTTTCAAAAATTTATTTATATTTACCCTAGATCGTACAGCACAAGCCTTACAGATGCTTACTTTGGGTTGGGCCAATTGCTGTAAGTGTAAAAAAATATTTATTAACTTTTATAATTCCATATTCATATGCATGCTCCTGCGGTGAAGGAATGTATAGCAAGACAGCCTGCATACACCTCCAAAGATATTCCAAGTTAAAAATGAGATCCATTAATTAGTAGTCTTCTGCTTCTCAGTGGATACATATATGAGCTGTGATGTTAATAAAGATAGTGATATAAAATTTCTAGTCATATTTTCACCTTTATAGCATCTACAATATTTGAAAAACAAATAAAAAATCATAATGCGAGCGGGCCCATAGCGACAATTTTGTAAGCCTCTGCTTTAGGCCTGCATAGATAGACATTGTAAATGCCAGCAGATTTCATGTGTGCGAATGAATAAAACATTACACAGTTACCATGAATTTGCGTTTGCTCGTCAAAACGTGGGTCCGCAGAGAAATCCAATCTTAATTTAACGATAAAGAGCACATATGAATGTCGAGTCGTCTAGAGGTCTCGCATTATTGTTTTTGCAGTACAAAGAATGAAATTTACATTAACTGTTTGATTAGGGATCGTATGAATTTTAAATGTTCATACTCTGGTATTTGATACTGTAATATAGTATACGTTGTTGAAAAAGTTCCGGGCGACTGAATGAATGAAACAAATTATTACACAAACTCAAACTTTGTTTTTCAATTATTCCATTTAGTCCATTGCTCCAAATGTTTCCGCACAATAGCATATTAATTTACGTTCAAGTCCAAGAAATTATTAATCTATGTCCTCTGCGTCTTTTTATTTAGATTAGGGAACAGTCACATCCCAATTCCGGTAAAAGTCGTGGATATGGATGCAAATTCAAGAGTAATATGTTGATTTTTGACATCACAATCACAGAGCTGTGAAAGAGTACTTGTTTTTTGCCAAATCTATTATTTATATAATTATATTTAGTTGTAATCGATGAAAGTTGCACATGCAGGCTTCCCCAAAAACAGTAGCCATGACAGTACATTCACTATCTTTGGAGCAGTCTGGCTGTTCTTAAGCGGCTGTCTAGATGTGATTTGGACTTCAGTGTATTGTCTCGTATTTATTTATGATTCAATGTAAAAATTCCGCTGCATTACGATTACATCTTTTGTTCCAAGTTAATGTTCAAGTGTGGCCATCCATCTTGCGTACATCTTTTACATATTCAAATGCGTGTATAGTGTACTAATTCAGATACTATGTCCATGTTTCTGTTATCACGCTTACCTGGATTTAGTGAGCTTCCAATAAAATTATGTGGTTTTTTCGATTGTTTCTGGTGCTTGTAAAGAACGTCTGCTGCCTGATTAATGTTCGGTGCTTTCCTCCACTTCCATTTTTCTCTATCATTCGCTATTCCGAGACTCACTCTCTTCTTCAACATATCATCATTCAGACAGTCCATCCATCTTTTCTTAGGTCTTCTTTTTTCTTCTCTTCTCTTCTTAGTAACACGATCGTCCTCTCATCTTGATACATGACCATACTAGGAAAGTCGCCTTTCTCTCAATTTTTCATCAATGGGGGCTACTTTCAGACTTCCCTTGATGTATTCATTCCTCACTCTATTCTTTCTTGTCATTCCATACACCCATCTTAACATACGCAATATCTCAGCATTCAACTAAAAGTATTTATAACAGATCTAACTTGATCAGAAATCGTTTGAAAGATCACTACACGTGGCAGCTGACTAGAATAAAATTAAAAGAGAAGAAAATAGGGAAGAATTGAACCGAAGTTAAGAATAAAACCTAGCAGGATGACTGCGTACTGTGGACGCTCTCTACCCTTCTAGGAGACGTAGGACTTATGTAAGTCGCTCTGGTATTGGTATATAAAGAATATTTGTTACAAGACAATTGTGAGTGTAAGAAATACTGTTTCAGAAGTCTCGTTTGATTGCTATATTCGCAACGATTTCATTTAGCTTAGGTCGTCATTCTGCAGATTGTTAATGTGCTTTTCTGACAATTTACTCCTATTTAAAAGTAAAATGGATTTATTTAGTTTTTATCGCTATATGTTTATAAACAAGCAGATTGTCTGCGTAATACTAATTGGTCTAAGTGTTTACAGTCGCTCCTAATAAATGTGATTCCTGTGAGATATGTGAGCAAGTGCAGATGGTTGGTTGGTTACTGCAGTTGGTGTCCAGCAACTTCACTATCATATCTTACTCTTCAAATCAGAACACAATAAAAAACCCTACTTTTGCTGGAGTTGCTTTTCAAATAATTCATATGAAATATTGTAGGGTACATCTAAACTGAAACCGAAACGTAGCCTAGGACATGCTAAGGATAATAAGAGGAATATCTGCCCAATTCTGACCTTGAAGAGGCTCTTCAGTTAGAGAATTTATAATTAGCGTCAGCGCAAATTGATAGTTCAAATTTTATAAGGTAAATAAAAATATTGAACTCCATTTAACTCGTCTTTACGTATATATATATAGACATATTTGCACATTCACCAAGACATCAAGACATCTTATCAATTGTTTCGAATTAATTATTAATGACATGTAATTTTAAATTGTTAAACATATTAATAATATTATTTAAATTTTGACATTATTTAATTGTATTATTTTACTATTCATAATTTTTAGATGTAATCGACAAATTATGGTGACTATAATTCTTATCAATTCTATTTAATTATGTTTTAAGTGTTTGTTCACATTTTAAATTTCTTGACAAGCATGTATATGTTCTTATTATTATTTTTTGTATGACAACTAACTTGTAAGCGTATTGGTTATGTACTGTAAGCTTGCTTGTATGTATCTATAAATAAATAAATAAATAAATAAATAAATAAATATATATATATATATATACATAATAACACTTATTCTTACCGAAAAGTTGGGGATAAATGTAATAAACTTACATTTTATCCTTTATTTGCCTACTGCCAATATCTGGAAAATAACTCTTTTCCTGTCTACGTATATCTATGGAAAGATAGAGAGCTGTAACACATATTTTAATACCAATTTAATAGAAAAAACCAATTGCTATCAACTCAATTTCTCAACAGATCAATTAGAGCGAAATGCACGAAATGAGCAAGCGAAGTTCTCAAACACAAATATAAGCTAGATCGCACTGTAAACTGTTACGTCTGAGTCTCGAAAGCGTCTTATTAATAATAAACAGGCCCAATTAATTTGTCCACAAAAACGGAAAGTTATCTACTCGCAGGAGACGACTTCCTGTTACTAATTACACAAAATTAAACGGACATCGAGCGAATTCAGCGAGGAGCGATTTGAATTCGAAAGAATAGACCTCCTTTCATTTCATTGGAACCCCTCTTAAATTTGATCCAGCGGAAGTTTTGCTGGCTTTGAGCTTTTATAGCCTTACGTAGATTTTTGTTCAACGTTTATTTAATAGCTGTAAATGACTAAATCACTCTATCTACGTTTTGTAGCATTTGTCATTAATTTGGTAAATGCTACTATTATTATTGTCGTGAATTTGTGCAGAGGAAATTGACACTTAACTAATATTATAACAATACATCAAACGACACGTTTGGCGCAGTGGTCAAGTGATCGGCGTCTACGCAACGAGTCGCGGATTCAATTAAAGGACACAGAACAGATTTTTTGTATGATCTACAAAAATTGTTTCAGTCTGGTTGGTGTAGCAATTCCTTCGATAGTCAGAGTAGGACACAGGGCTGGCATATCAGCAAATTTTTACCATCGTGCAACCAACACAAAAACCTCGTCGTATTAATAAATGTACACTCACCCAGCTAGTCTCGAGAAGCGATCACACACTGCTTTCCCTTTTAATGCACGGACACAATACTTGAACATACGAGTATTATCCCGGGATTATTGTGATGTCGAAATTATAGCGGATTCTTAAATATTTTGAGCACACAATGTCCCAGTGCTACAACGGCAAACACGACAATCGCCGAACACACCCGTCAGTTGAACGATTTTATAGATAATCTAGATGTTTCTTATGCGCTGCGTTCTTCATCCAGATGGCGCGCGGAGCGACACAAAACAGTATGTGCCGTTATTGTTATGTTCACACAAGCGTGGACCACTATCCAGATACCTAGGATAGGCTTTGTATACCAATTAACACGACGAGTATTTAATTATTTAAAAATATTTGAATCTCAAATTGGCGCAACCATATGCCCCCGGCATTGAAAGATTATTTTCAAATAAGATAATTAAATTAAGAAACTAAAGTTGTTGTACTAGCAACCATATGAACCTTATTGCTAAAAAATGTAATTGTGTATATAGACTAACTAACTATGTTTCTATGCGGTACGTTAATATAACGTACTCGTAATCTATATATATAAAAATGAATTGCTGTTCTTTAGTCTCGCTAAAACTCGAGAACGGCTGGGCCGATTGAGCTGATTTTGGTTTTAAAATGTTTGTCGTAGTCCAGGGTAGGTCTAAACGGTGAGCAAATAAGGAAAAATTGCGAGTAAGATAGAGTAAGACGACAATTTCATTTTCCCATATAAAAGTTGATCACTTACTTTCTGTCAAACATTTGACGGTATTTGTACTCTCAGTTCCACTCGAATTGAAGAACGCATTAAAACAAGACTTTTGAATCGACAACATAATATCAACTTTGCTTATAACATCGTGTATTTAAATTTCAAAATATAAAAATAATTAATTAATGTGTTGACATATTTGATGGGTGCCAACCTATTGTCTATGGTAAAATGTCACTTGAAATGTAAACGCCTCTTTGCTGTGCACCTATACTATAATTTTTTAATATTCCTAAAAATCTAAAAGCAACAAATTTCAATAAAATTAAAAAAGTATTGTGTCGTGTGTTTGTGACTTACTAAATATGCCTCCAATAATAAGGCGGTACGAAGTTCACCGGGTCAGCTATCTTATATATAAAAATGAATAAAAAAGAAAAAAGTGACGTTAGTTCTGTCAAACAAATTTAATGTCATCATATGTCATTTCAAGTAGGAACAAAAAACTGCCACTTTACAAATCTTTTTGACAGGACGAAGTCTGTCGGGTCCGCTAGTAACGTAATAAAATAACGTAAAGAAAACTCTGCGACGCGTATAATGTGTGCATATGAGATATCTATGTTTGTGACTGCACTAAAATACAATACACTGCACACAATAAAGCATAAAATTCTAGTTTTAAATAAGGGCGACGTTTTTTTGAAGAAAAAATTAACAATATTAGCTAAAGAAAAAAACAAAAAGATATCTCAGAGCCAGTAGATATCTCTTAAAAAACCAGTCCCGTTCATGTTACCAGATGTTAGAAGCTACTAAATGTTGGAACAACATAGCGGCACTTTTCAAGTTATCATCTAAATAATCGATCATATCATTTAATTATTTTTTCTACAGTAATAAAGTTTAGGTATTCCAGAGGGTTTTAGTAGTAGTATCCATTTGAACAGCAAGGAGTTTTAACCAGGCGTGAATGAGGTGAGAAATTGTTACACCAGCTATGAGGTGGGTATGATATACCCAAAATTTTGATGTAAATTTTTTGATACTATGATTGTGTAATTAGAATTAATGCTTAAGATATATTCATAATAGTAACTATTCAACAAGATGAGTAAATAAAATACGAACATTAAGTTAAGCAGCATTATTTTTTATTGAAATAACAAAATATCTAAATTATTTTCGAAAAATACAAATTCAGGCAATTCATTTCTTTTGCCATAAAAATCTAATAAAATTCCAACTTTGGTAAATCAATATAACAATAGTGTCTTCTTATTATTATAAATAAAAAAGGAACTGAAAAGTTTTGTGAGATCATGTAATAGAGCACCAAAATTACACCTACAAATCAACACAATTCCGTACCCCAGCCGCGGGTACGCATGTGTATTTGCCGTCGCCGCCGGTGCAACACTAAACTCGATACTGTACCTCACCCCTTGCATCTTTACCTCCAGCTACTGAAACAACAGGACTTGCATGACAGTAACATTAAAATATCTGCGTTTAGAAACTTTTCGGGTATGACATACCCAACCTCACTCACGCCGGGTTAATTCAGTTGATTATTGGCACAGATTTTTGTAAATGTACATCTTAATATATAGATTGATTCAGATATTGATTGACAACGTGATACAAAACGAAATTTGAAATTGTACAATTTTGAATTTAATTTTCTTCTATAGCATCCAGAATATTTACAATAGTTATTTAAATATACATATAGGTATAGATACAAAATTTATATTCATTAATTGTAAAATTTATTGCCTATTATCTGAGACCGGAGTAAATTTTATGTATAAATTTTATATTTGAATAATAGTGCAAACAACTATTGTTTCTAGTTCCTAATAGACAAACTCTGAAATGACATTGTAGAATGCAACAAAATCAATTAGTCTATATATGAGTGAAAATAAATTGTTAGTTAACAACGTTTAGCTATGCGTCGGTTAACTCAAACAGTTTTGTAAATTAGTTTTCCGTAGTTACAGAGTTACGGTTCTTTTACATTTCTGCAGCGCAAACAATTTAGTTTGTATTGGGTAATTGTTAACTTTATATAATTTTAATTAAATTTGTGTAACTATGTTTTATGTACCTTATAAGAGAATCGGTGGCGATGTGGTCTCGATACTGATCTTCAACTCGTGAGGCCCGGGTTTGACCACGTACCAATTTTATTTTAGAATTTCATACAAACATTTATGTGACGCTCATACGATGAATGAAAACTGCGTGAGGGCACCTATATATGATACTATCTATCTATATAACTGATAGGAAATTCGAAGATGTATGTGAAGTTAAGGTAAAACTTCCGCTTATGGACGACGGAGGATGATGGAGCGACACTGAACGGATCTCAACCCTAGCGCCCGCCACCGCGTGCGCCCAAGGGACACTATCCGCTAAAAACATCCTGGATGGCCTTCCTTCCAGGCATGTAGGGAGCCCCCTGGAATGTTAATCGACTTCTGGCAACCCCCAGCCTCCGCTCCCCTGTCTATGCAGGGGAGCTCTCTACAGCCCTCCGGCTACTGAAGCCTTGAAAATGTGTACCTTATACTGAAGGCATTGGCAAACATATCAGATACGCTACAATGGCGTGGCAACCAGAACAGAGCCCTGATGATGTTGTATTGAACGCGTTTGCAAACACGCGTATATTATTATACGATTTCTGTAAAAAAAATATAGTACTACTGGCTGCTCGAGAAAAATGTCTAGCAATAAGCTTTGAAAAGTGCGATATTGACCTCAGCTGGATATCGCGCAAACCCATGTGGCAATATATTACGAGATCGAATTGACATAAGAATTGACAATTATAAACTCAGTCGTGAAAGGAAATGAGATACGATTGATGGAATACGAAAACTTATTAAACTTTTGGTTCCTTCATTACCTCATTGTGATTCGTGGGAGGAAAACTTTGGAAAAAGTAGGACAAGGAAACTTATACAAATATTACAAAGCCAGCAATTTTGTTTGATGTGTTTGGCTAGTTGATTGGGCTAGTCTCAGGAACAATTGGTAGGTTTCGTTTTTTTTTAAATTTTAGATAGGTTATTTATTGAGTAGGTGATTATATGATGCATTGACTATCGGTAGCAGGGTATAAATGAAAAATGTAGCAAAACGTGAACGTAATCACGAGCCAAAGAAGATATTTTAATAATGTTTAATTAGTGTCATCAAGTAGTTATCTGTTTAATTAGTGTCATAAAAGTAGAAAAATAAGATAAGAAATAAAAATGTTATTTTTTTAATATCCTAATATCAAAATACCATAATAAAAAACACATTCTTATTCGTTTTAAATTGATCAGCTCATCCTAAAATGCCGTAAGCGTATATCACGTGTTATATCCCGTTTAATGGAATATTTTCTTTTGAATGTAGTTACAAAAAATACATCTATATTGGCGTTAATTTAACGAAATAAACATTAATACAGGACAGGATATGGTCCAAAATTAACTGTCAGCGTTATTGTACTTTATATCTATACAAAAGATTGGTCCATACTACTCACGCATTTCTAGTTTGAAGTAATCAATGATGTCATTAATTAACTCTAACAAATCAAAGAGAAAATAGGTCATGTAGTATCTCTAAATATCAATTATGAAAAATGTATGCATACATTAGTGCATACATAAGCTGCGCTAACAATAAATGTTGGACCTTATCCGTATTGCTAATATGAATCACTTTCTTTCTACTAGTAATTATCATTCCATTGTAACTACTGCGTCATATATTTTTTCCACGAAAAACAAGACAAATGCATTAAAAAAAATTCGTGGTATATTGCAAAATTAAATGCGAATTGACATTGTATTATAACGTTACATCCTAATTAATTATGTGAAATCCGCCAGAAGGAGGGTTATGTTTTTCGAGAGTATGTATGATTATATAGCATTATGTGCAACCTGAAAGGCCCGATCGATTTTAGCCTAAGAGGTGTCGTTAGACTGCGAGTGTGACACTATGTATGACAAAACAAAACCAAAACAAAATGGCGAATTTCAGGCGCCAAATTTCCGAATTTGGCACGCTCTACAGCCTGAACGGTTAGATGAATTTTAGCTTGAAAGGTGTCCTGTATTTACTATAAGCGACACTGGATATATCAAAATTAAAATCAGCTCGTGTTTCTGGTTTTTGTGTCTGCGTTTAATTTTATTTGCAATTTACATAAATATTAAAATATGAGATTCACGATTAATAAAAAAAAAAATTTTGGTGTTCGATCGAAACGAGAAAAAACGATCAAAAACGAGATTTACATTAGAGAAAGGCGTACATTTAAGTATGTTTGCAGGAGTATGCAAGTTTTCAGACAACGTTTTCGTTATCAACGTAACGTGAGATATATAAGAAAGTTGAAAAACAATAAATTAATATATAGAAAGATAACCCGATTAGAAGGCCAGTGTCGAGATCCCAGCGCTGCCGCCGTTTGTTGCTTGTGTTATTATTGTTAACTTATAAGCAGCAGATTTGACAATAGTGCTTTCCAGGTTGAAGAGTATTTTAAGCTTTGAACTGTAACCTAGCGTTCTTATATTATAGTGGCTGTATTGGCCTTTTCAACTTCTGTGAGGTCCAGAAAATCTCATATCGAAACTATGTTTCTTAAAGGTAGTTTTGTATCATATTTAAAACTTTTGCAATACTTCTAACGGGTCAAAATTTCTGGGTGGGTGGAGTTGGCAGTTGTGATGAAAGTCCATCTCATGCTTCCATTTTTTTTTACTAAGTACTTGTAGGGTTGGCTCATCCAAAATATAGAAAATAATTATATAAGTCATTATTTTAAATTAATTAGCGCTAATTAAAAAGGTGCACGATAAAATAAATGTGGAAAAAACATGTGGCATGAGTGATATTATTATCATTGTTCCGATAATTATAAAAAAATATTTCTTACACTCACACTAATTAGCCTAGTCCAAAGTGAGCTCTGTAAAACTAGTGCTATGGGTTTAACGGATACATACATATATTAATACTAACAAACATATGTTTGATAGAAATATACTATATTAACAATCATGACGAAAGCACAATTGCTCGCATTCATCACACAAACATCTGCCCCCAGCGGAAATCGATCCTGGGACCTCAAAGATGGTACTTTGAAATCGTTGTAGTAACCACTAAAATACGTAAGTCGTCAAAAATAATTACAAGTAAGACAGCCATTACTTTAGTTGTGGAGTTCAGTGAACTTCGCTTTATCTCTCGACCGTGTCATTATTAACTAATAGGTGACATGTAAACACAAGCTTTCATGTCATATTGAAAAACTTATATTAAAATTACTTACTATTTTCAGAGATTGTAAAAATAGTATTTCATCTTTTAGCTTATTGGAAGGAGGAGGTCACCTCCTCAGATTACTCAGATTAGATTGACTCAGATACTCACCGGGCACGGCTGCTTCGGTGAGTGTCTGTGTCGAATAGGACGGGAGGGATCGACACATTGTCACCACTGCGCATCCAACCTCGACTCGCCCAGCACACGCTGGCGGAGTGCCCCGCGTGGGCCTCCGAGCGCCGAGTCTTGGTCGCAGAGATCGGACGAGATCTGTCTCCACCGGCATTGATTGCGGCAATGCTGGCGGACGAGGGAGGTTGGAGGGCTGTGGCCTCCTTCTGTGAAGCAGTGATGCTCCAGAAGGAGGCCGCCGAGCGGGTCGGGAGATGGCCGATTCCGCTCGAAGAAAGCGCCGCCGGGCTCGCTAGCACAGCTGCGGCGCCGCCGCGGGTCGCCGGCGGGCGCGAGGAAGTCGCGACTGCTACGGCGACCCGGGATGGACCACGCCCCTTCCGTGGCCGGGGGGCGTCGTCGATGGTGGAGACCGGGGAGGTAGTAGCCTCCCCCGAGGAGAGCTCCCCTCTAGGCAGGGGAGCGGAGGCTGGGGGTTCCCGGAGGTGGCTTGGTTTCCGGGGGCTCCCTACATGCCTGAGGAAGACCATCCCTGAGGTTTTTTAGTGGGTAGGCCTCCCCCTTCTGGGGAGGAGAGCCCCACATAACCCCGGCTTGCCACAGCCGGGGTATGCAATTTAATGCATTTTCCTCAGGGGAACAAAAAAAAAAAAAAAGTTGTAAACATAAAATTTTACAACAAAAGCGTAAAGAAACGAACAGCAAATAAAAACAGACAATTTTAGGTTTTTCCATGCTACACATGGCGGTCGAATCGCGAGAGCGCACCTCGCCATGTGCCCCGTATGGCCCAGAGAACTCGGGGGGTTTAAGTGGGTAGGCCGGTTCTCTTGACCGGAGAGCCCCACACACGGCCGTGTCTTGGCAGCGCGGTGTCATGGTGCACAAGGTCACATTACCCCCCTGAAAAAAAAAAGGTTTATCCATGCTACGCTTACATACATACATACACTCACGCCATTTTCCCACGCGGGTAGGCAGAGATTAGTGGTAGTAGGGTCTTTCCACTTGCTACGGTCTTTACATAGCTCTTTCGCTTCATCTACTTTCATAACATTCCTCATATATGCTCGACGATTGCGAGTGTTAGATTTATGGTTCAAAATCCAAGTCAACTGTCACATGTCATATGATTAAGAATAAAAAAAAAACAAACGCTTCTCTATCAATGTTTCTTTTGCAAATATAAATTAGATTTCAATTTAAAAGGATTTATTTTATTTAAACTCTGCGCTCATTTCCAATAGCGAGTATATAAAATTAAACTACCTATTCCGAGTACTAATAATGACTGTATATTTCTACAAAAATGAACACACCCAATAAATTCTCCTTCAACTGTCCATCTAAATTATTTATTTATTTATTTACCTCAACTATACACGGGCTTCGAGTGACTCTCTCCCGGCTAATATTATATTTTCTGTCCAATACCCGTAACTCGCAACTAAGTGATAAATGGGATACACCTCATGTTTTATTTATATGTACTTCCGTCATTTTTCTTATACAAACGAGAAGTGCTCGAAGTGACGTTTTAGTGGTGCGTGACATTTTCCACGTTTCTATTCACGATTTATTTTTATGACAGCCGCCGACATTGTGAGCAATCCAAAACGAAAGGAAAATAATTGTGTACTTGCAAACGTAATTGTAGTTAATAGGTAGATGACGACAACTGAATATGGCTATTATGATTATATAATTACCAAAGTTAAGCAATTTCTATCTCATGAACGTATGTCAATATAGAAATTTCAGTTTAATTTTTTATTAATATTGTTTTTAGATTTCTAAAAAATGTGCAACTATTTTTTACATAATTCTAATGAAACGAACACATTTCTAGCATTCTCATATTAAGTGTAACATTATTTACCTAAAAACGTACAAATTACAAAGTTATTTTCAATTTACCCTCATACAAATTAGGCGAGCATATTCCCATTTAAAAGGTCGGCAACGCATCTGTGACTCTTCTGGTGTTGTGGGTGTCTATGGGCGGCGGTTATCGCTTATCGCGATCCGTTTGCTCGTTTACTGCCGTACTATCCTATAAAAAAAAATCGTCTTGCGCCTAGATTTTTCTGTCCCATACCACGACATTAAGAACATTGCCGACAATGATACGATAATGATGCCAATTCTGTTGTAGCTTTACCAAACTACACTAAAATCTTCATTAATCGGTTTAGTTAACATTAACTAAAATGAAGCAGTAAACAATAATTGTTTAGTAATATTTACAAGCAATTCTATTTTGAGTTGTTACCTGGAATTAATTTTAGAGATCGCGTTTTACTGAGCTGATTTTGATTTTGATAGCACTAAATGAAACTATTGATTCGTATTATTCTCCTCCACAGCGAAATTCAGATAAGAATTTCTGTGTAAAATACAGGCTGGACCAAAAGTCCAGTAACATTTCAATTGGTTATAAAAATACAAAGAGAGATATGAGAAAAAAGGGGTTTATTTATTATAAAAGTACAAAAATCAGGGTTTTATTTTTTAAAAATAACGTCGTCTAAATATCTCCCTTGTTTAGTTTGGCACTCCTGTAACCTAGAGCGGAAATTTTCCATCACCGCCCGACAAGTGTTTGGAGAAATGTTCTGAATTTCCTTGCGTATATTTTCTTTTAATTCTTCAATAGACTGAGGGTTGTTATTAAAAACTTTACTTTTGAGGTATCCCCAAAGTCCATTGGTGACAAATCCGGGCTGCGGGGTGGCCAGTTAATGTCACCTCTTTTGGATATGACTTTTTGCCCAATAATTTCACGAACCGCTGCTATTGAGTCGTTGGAGGTGTGACATGTGGCCCCATCTTGTTGAAACCATGTTCGTTGATTAAGACCAGAGTAGTCCTGTAATGCTGGAGCAAAAAAAAACTGTAGCATGGCAATATATCGCTGATATATTTGAATTTAATACGGGTCTAAGTAAATCCTTGTGAATAATACGATTTAAGGATGTCCTGGACACATTTAAAACACTAGACCGCTTTCGAGTACGGAGGCCAGGAGACCTATTTTTGAATTACGAATACGACTTCGAAAAAAACAATAGAATAGGAAAATAACTCAAATTACTTGGAAACTAATTGTTTCAGTAATGTGAAACATTTATTTTAGTTACGTCATAATGATCTAAATAGGAATTCGAAAATTTAGTTCAGTTTAGTATGGGACAAAAAAAATTGGGGCCATTATCGCCATGTATTAATACATCAACTATTATATGTGTGTGAGATAAAAAATAATCAAAACTAAGAGTGAAATGGACCTACTTTCGAAGACGATTAGTACAGTTAATCGGCCGACACCTATCTTTACAATTTTTTTTAATAGGTGGTCAATTTCATAGCATACCTATGGGGTACAAATAGTTGAACCATAGCTATGCTGGTTGACCAAATCATCTTGGGTACCTTTTATATTTTAATAGACTTTTTAGAATTTTAATAGGTATAATTTAGTATATTTAATTCTTTTCTTAGTTCTATTTTTGACGACCTCCGTAGTTATGTGGTTATTACACCGGTTTCGTCATCTCTGAGGTCCGGGTTCTAATCCCGGAGCATTTGTATCATAGTCATGGTTGTTAATATACATATATATTTCTATCAAAAATATTTATATATGTAGCACATGTATGTTCAACCTTGAAATTTTAATCAGAGGGGTTAACTATTTTCTATTTCATATTTTCTATCTCAGAAGTCAATTGTTAATACATTTAAGGATATGGAAGTAATGACAATTAATTAATAACTCTGAGTAAGATTTTCCTATCAAAAGAAATTATCTTACCTGTGACCTGTTAATGCTCGTATTCTTAAACCAAACTGTCCGTGTGTGATCCGTTAGAAAAGGATGATGCTATTGAGCCCACATAACACTACCTCTTTCTAAAAGCACTCGAGCAGAGATTTGATTTTAATTTTAGAACACGATCATCAAAACAACAGAGAAACAACTAAACTAGAGAATACTCAACTGACATAATATTTATATGTACCACAAGTGATATAATTTTATAATTTTAAATTGTTTTGTGAATTAATTATTATTTTGTAACTAGATTAAAAACCAAGAAATAGTTTTCAGTCAATTATTTTAAATTTAAAGAGCTCATTCTAACATTATGTAATCGACCGGTGACGTCTCATTTGCTTACCTATGTTTACCAAAAAAAAATATATATATATTAATATTTCAAGTTGGTTTGACGTTTGTTATGACATGACCGTAACGATAATGGCATTGAAAATTACTCTACATTCTTTAGTTTGAGTGGTTGACAACTAAACTTTTTTCCTATTTGAATTTGGCAAAGGCAAATGTATTACACAGCATATTCATAAAAATATATATTCCATGGTCAAAGCATCAAAATGAAAAACCGGATATCTTTTTATTTCGCTAAATATAAAAAAAATAAAGTGTAACAATTTTAACTCACTTCAAAATACGATTAAGAGTTTTAAGTAGGTGTGGTATAATATTTGAAAATTATGTGCTAAAGCCGTGTCGAAAGATTATGTTGATTCTTAAGAAGAGTTTTTTACTGACCCATTGGAGTATTTCGGTCGCATTTCTTTCTGTCCATTAAATTTGAGAGGTGCTGTAAAAGTTAACGTTTCCGTAAACGTGGGAGTAAATAATAGGCGAATTTTATACATAAGATAAGACACATTGGGTCCCTTCGAACCCACAGTTACACCATTTTGTCCTGTTATATCGTTTGCGTAACCAGTGGCTCGAACTGGTTTCGACAGAGTACCTAAATTTATATGAACAAAATTGATCTGCTTATGAAAATTGTAGTTTGTAACTGAGTATAATAAACGAGACTACGATTTCTATTTGGTTCAGCAAACTAACGGAAATCAATTTTCCATTCAAAAATATTGCGTCATTAGCGAACGAAGTCATTTTAAGATAAGAAAGGCGAGTGATATAGTCAGAGCCATAAGGACAGTCCTATACCCTGATGACAAGATGGGGAATGAAGTTAATAATATAATAGCAGAATATAACACAGAAATAATATAGCACATAACTGTAAGAGTAACATTAACTGCCACGCTATATTATTATTCTATATGTGTGAACATTAAGATACAAAGAAGTAGATATGATCGGAAGTGACCAGTTAGAAACCACAATTTTCATAAGCAGATCAATTTTGTTAATATTTTAATTACTCAATCAAAACTAGTTATAAACCAACGATTACGTAGACGGCCGAAGGAAGGTCAAGTACATACAAGTGCTGAGCATAGCTTGTACGAGGAGCATCGATCGGAGAGTATTCTCGGCATCGGCCTTTTAACTAGGAGGTCCGTACGAGTATGGTCGACTACCGAATTCTATACCTACATTCGACATTCCACGTCGACTCTTCTAACATACATCTGAAAAGTAACTCACATGAGTATGCAAAAATGTGAAGTCGACCTATACGCACTACACGTCAGCGTGGTCGATAAAGGCATAAACAAACATCCATCATATGTGGCAGGTCTCGATAATGGAATAATTAGGAAGTTCAGAATCGATGTTGTTACGTACCAATAAGTTGTTTTTTGTTTTTAAAATTCCATTCGTACATTTTTTATGCTCCTAAGCTGAAGGAAAATATCTAGAGGCAACCTGCATACACTTGCGAAGTATTTTTTTTTTGAAGGACCTATGCTGAAGCCGACACCTTGCCAGCTAGCGAGCACGGCATCGTTCCGGGATCGTTAGGGTCAATTTGCGAATAAATTCAAAGATATATGTGAAATCTACCAATCCGCATTGGCGACGTAGTTACCTTAGGTCTAAACACTTTATTATAGTTAAGGTAAGTTCAAGACTCGCGATGGGGTCGGATATGAGTTATGGTGAATCTTGGCGATACGTTTGGCGCAGTAGTCGAATGATCGGCTACCACGAAATGGATCGACACGGGTCATATATTTCGTACGAACTATAAATAATCGGTCTATATAAGATTCTATTTATGCCTGCACCCACGATACAAGATAAAAATCGTTGTGTTTCCGATTTTCAATACATGATCGTCTAGATCCAGGGACAGAACAGGTAGAGTCTACCTATGGTCAAAGATTACTATTATCTTTACTATCAATTCTATGCTATCAAAAAATTGGTTATATCTGCGCGAAGGCTTGAGCTGATCATGGACCCCGTCATCGAATTTCGCCTGGATGATCTCACTCTATCGAACAAAATCCATTAAATCTTTTTGAACCTCATCAGACCGCCGATAAAGATATCGATCGTTCGACCAGGCAGCGTCACTCGTCACCGATAGGCATCTCAATCTCTCATTATCAGCCACCGAAACCTCTCATTCATAATGATTGATTCACCACACAAGTTGCCATTATTTTATTGAAAGAGTTCACATATTTAAAGTAGTAGGTACTTTTTTCCTTGTATCTAAACGTTATTCCTTGTATCTAAACGAATTTTATCTACTCCAAAAAAAAACATCAAATGCAAAATGACATATCTAAGTTACAATAGGTTCCAATATCACAGAATATTTATCCTCTCTCATTATAGTTGTAGTAAACACAATTTGGTGACGAGATAAAAAAAACACTAAAAGTTGATTTTAACATAATGCGGCAGATTGTTGAATTTATATAAATTTGAGCAAAGCACCGTAGGATATTTGCTTTAAGATGAAGAAAATTTGTCCTCCTTATTATTTAATGGGACGAGATGTTGCAATAAAAATGCTAAGCAGAATTCGTAAGGCCCGTAAACGCTTCTCGTGATATTATTTTTCAAACGCAAATTTAGGTATATCATTGTCGTGCTTTGAAGAGGCTCTTTCATATAAATTGGGTGGAATTGGCCTGATTCACGTGTTGAAAAGTATTTTCAGCTGTGCGTGTGTGGATTTTAAAGTAACTTTCTTAAAGAGGAGGTCAAACTGTGTGCGTAGTTTAAAACATGTAATGGAATCACGCAAACGAACTTTTTTGATAAATATAAAACTGTAAAAAAATGTAAAATTTACAGGTTTATTTACACATGTATTTATAATAACCGGTAACTAGCATAGTTACAGTTTCTAATTTAAAAATTAATTTATATTGCATCATTTTACACACACCAAATTATTAACCAAAAATTCCTATTCTACTATAAATTTTAACAGTCTAAATAATTTCCTAAATTACGCCAAAAACTTTGGCAGCGAATTTTCTAATTCAATATGAATAATTTTTTTCTAGACCTTTATTCAACTAAATTTGCACCATGTACAGGAACAATTTACCTATTGTGGCTACTAAGGTTTATATGACTTTTTATAAGGATAAGAAAGCTGTCAATTAAACTTTAGGTAAGTCTTAGAATCCAATGCAAAAAAGTTCGTATAAACTTTGTTTTGTTGTATAATATAATTTGTTTTGAACTTCATAAGAGGTAATTATTATATTCTGGTCACGTATGTTAGTGATATATTATTATTTATAAATTAAGAAAGAATTTTAATTTATCATTGAAAAGCACGCACAACTGCAAAATAATTTAATATGTACTGTTACAACATAAATAAATCTATAAAAGTAACTACCTAAGAATTATATATAATACTAAAGAGTTTATTTTCTTATAGAAAATGTTTCAAGGTCAGCGAAATAATATTTAGTTGTATCTATAAATAAAAAGTGAAGAATCTGTAGAATAAGTAATAACACTAATTAATCTATTTTTTCCCTTTAATATATAATAAACTAAATTAATATTTGTTGTTACCAATTAACGACAGCCCTAGAAGGAATACTACGCAGATACATATCTATTATATTAAGTGGCATTGCGGCTACAGCTAGCTTTAGTTGCTGTCTAGGGGTGTGAGATATTATTAGGTTTTCTTAGACAAGCATCCAGGATGTGAAGCATCTATTTCACATTTATGCCCCTTAAATATTTTAGGGCCTATAGAATACTCTGTGTAAACCAAGATCGTTTGGTCCATTAAATAAATATTGTTAGTGTAAATTTACTGAAATACTCTAATAATTTGTGTGTCAAAAATAATTTGATCGAGTCTCGATCTTCTTACGACGTTACGCTTGAATGAGTTTTTTCAATAGATCATGATCGTTATCTAGCATAGTCTCGACTTTTTTCCTACGCTATTAATAATACCTTGGTAAGACGATTATTAGCTGAGATTTTTATAAGATTTCAACCGAATCTTAAATAGGGGTAGATTATGTCCTGTCATACTTGAGAGAAATAGACATTAATTTGAGTCATTGATCCTTGAAATGAAGGATACGTAATTGTAATAAATTGTAGATTCCTTTTATTAACATAAATATTTTCTTAAGCACACTTGTTTGGTTATACTGGATATAATAATTGAATCGGTTTATAAAAATGAATACATATTTAAAATAAGCTTCAAATATGTAAAATTAACAAGACCAGACTACATAAGCAAACGTTAATTAAAAAAACTGAAAAATTCTAGCAGTTGCTGAAAATAAGCTGAAATATTCTTAATACTAATTCCTGACTACTTTTAAATATTTTAATCTTATTATAAATTTATTTCCATGCAGTCCCTGAACTGAAAAGATCTGTCTTTTTAACACGCCTTTACATTAAATTCTCGTGTAATTATGTAAGTCTGAAAGCATATAAATATTTAAATAAACCTTGGAAGTCAACCCTCGTATCTTAACTTCGCATGTCTATTTGTGTGGTGCCAATGTTATATTATAGTGATGGCGGTGGTAGACCAACAGAATCGGGGAAGATATTATCCGCTTTCAAATAAAGAACCCGCAGTGTTTGACGTATTGTATATACAGTTAATAGTAAGACTTCTGTATGGATAGTAGCGACAACGTAGCGACAACTTTGTATTAGCTTACATAAGCCAAAATAATACAGATAATTGAAGAAGTAATTGTCTTTATATTTAAAAGAATCCCCCACGATCCCGGAGCAACATGGGGAGTGTCACATTATCTTGCAACACCTTGCATGCAAGGTGTATGCTAGAAACATGTTGTTCGCGAAACTAAGTAATACCTTCGTATTCGTATAGACAGTGCTCGCTGGTCGAATGCTTAAAGCGATTTGTTGAAAACACTAGTTCGAATCCTACTCGAGTCGAATATTTATGACAACATAAGTATTTTAATATACTATATCCCTTTTCAATACAAGTGATTTTACTATAAAATGATATTGGAAAGAAGAAAACAAAATACTTCCAGAGTTTCCTGTTCTTCTTGAGAAGGCTCTCCAAATTTTAGAACGTATTTGTTTTCCTTCAACGTGTGCGCGTATAAGGTCCTGTAGGGCTACTAATCTCCTTGTGTCCTAAAAGCCTATGTCGAATATTTATTATTTTGATTTTAATATGTTTGCTTTGCATTTTCAATAAAATGAAACGTTACAAATTCACATTGTAAATAAACAACAAAGTTCAAAGAAAAATAAAGCATGATACAAGAATAAAATGTTTTAGCAATTAATCAAGAATGTTGGAAACATCGCTATTATTATGTCTTTGATTATTCTGGATTAAAGTCTATACTACAAAATATTTTTTTTTATATCATAAACAATGTATTGGTTCATGATACTAACTTTAAGTCGTTTATCATCATCACATTTTTAATTGCACGCACCAAGGGGCACGATTCTACCATAATTATTAATATAGTTTTGAGGTTATTTCGTACTATGTTTTCGGCTTCCGAAAAACATAAAAAAAAGTGGCATCACCTCGTGCGAAAGTTGAAAAGTGAATGTTGAATACATATTTTGAATAACACCTGCATGATAATTTTTCTTTTCTCATGAAGTACCTGTAAATGCCTATGTTGATTATTCAAGATAGGCATTTACAGGCACTTAAGACATATTAAGTATGATATACTACATTATTGACTAAGATAATATTTCTATATTATCTTTATTTTAAAGTCTCTATCATTTAATAATCATTTAATGAAAAATCATATTCAACGAATAAACATGACAAATGACAAAACTCTAAAATTTTTCTTTCATTTTTCATGTCATAAAAAATAAAAGTGTTCACAGGCAGTAAACGCAAAAGAACGAACATACACGGACATTCAATAAATTGAAATTAATAATATCAATAATGTACGTATAATAATTAAATATAATAATAACAATAGTACCACCATATAAATAAATTTAAAACAAAAAGTAATTATACTGCGACTGTACAAAAGTTTTACTGATTCCTTACACGTCCGAAAAAGAAGTGGGTATCGCGAAATTCAATGCTACCCGCTTAAGGAACTTAATCAAAAGATTTAGTTGAGTCCTTTTATCAGGGGCCGTCCCGAGTCGGTAACGAGAACAAGTCACGGGTACGCAATCGTAAGGACAATAAATTTGTGTCCTTTCATTCAATTTGTTATTTGTGTGGACTTTATGCTGATTTATTTGTGTTTATTAACAGCATAGAGCGTAACTAGAATGGTAGCTGACAGCACAGCGCAACGCAATTCCAGGCCAACACAGCGCGGCGCAACTCCAGGTCGCGATCGCGATCGGTCGAACGATCGCACTAATAAATCGCAAGCGAAACGCAACCGAACCGTTCGGCTTAACCAATCCGAACGCCACAATATGACGTCATCTGTTCGATGACGTGATATTCTAGCTCTCGGATTGGTTGAGTGGAACGATTTGGTTTCGTTTCAGCTGCGATTTGTTAGTGCGATTGCCTCCCAGCAAGCGAAACGCAACCGAACCGTTCGGCTTAACCAATCCGAACGCCACAATATCACGTCATCTGTTCGATGACGTGATATTGTGCGATTTGTTAGTGCGATTGCCCCCCTGCGCTGACAGCACTGCAGTTTTAGATGGATAAGCTCGAATCGCTCACAGTTCAGAAAACAAGGGTTGCAGCTGAGCTAATCTCGAATCCATAGCGTGGTCGATCGCACAGTCAATACAAAACCAATGCTTCTATAGTGTAACCAGAATCATCTTATTTGCTGCTGGGTCTTTTATGGGCGTTGGTTTTGCTTCAAAGCTAGTATTCTGAATACATAAATTTACTATATCCTAATCATTATCATACCACATTCTACTCTGACTTATATCCACCGAGCCAAGTTAGAGCGAGACGTGTGAAGAAGCGCGACGACAATATATCGTATGTTCGATTTTAAGAATACGAGCCCTGGCTAGTGACCTCGATAGGGATTTCATCGACTCCAACAGCTTTCTGATTCGTACGGCGAAGATTTGTCTAGTCTTTTACAGGCGCTTTGGAGAGTGACGCTATTTGTCCAGGAGCTCATAAAAATAAGTGACTCATCTCGCTTGTAACGAAAGATTTTCAAATATCCTATTCCGCTCAGGTCCTGGTGCGTTCCACTTTGTAGAGCTTTTTTGTCCATCAGGTGATTCCTTATCCTTACGTGAATGTTAGTGGTTTCCTCCGTCTGCTAGTCACTATGCAATAACGTTGAAATAAAGAAATAAAACCTATTTTGAGAATCTTAAAGGAATATCCTCTTGACACTGTAATCTACAAACTTTATTATACGTTAATATGGATCTCCTAGTGACGTCCAACAAATGAAATAAGGAACAATATGTGATAGGTACCACGGGAACAGGGGATTGAAATGAAGTATGTAACGACTAGTTTTAATCTTATATATAAAAATGAATCGCAAAATGTGTTGGTAAGCGCATAACTCAACAATGCCTTTACCGATTTGGCTAATTTTGGTCTTGAATTATTCGTAGAAGTCCAGAGAAGATTTGTACGTAGAGAAAATAAAAAAAATAAAATTTGAAAAATAAAATTTGTTTGTAAAAATAAAATTTGTTGACTTTACAAGTCAACATTTTTATACAAACAATTTGTATAAATACTTAAAAGCCAATTTGAACCATTGGCAAGACAAAAAAGTGACGTTAGTTCTGTCAAACAAATTTAATGTCATCATATGTCATTTCAAGTAGGAACAAAAAACTGCCACTTTACAAATCTTTTTGACAGGACGAAGTCTGTCGAGTCCGCTAGTTATAAATACATATAACTAGATTTTATTTCAAAAGCCTATTGTTGTCAACAATATCAAAACCTTCTAGAAATAATGGCTTAATTATTTAAAGCAATGAAATACTAGCAGACTTTTATGACTTGCACTCTTCCCGAATCATTGAATACTGATCCCAACCAAGTCATCTAATCATTACACCTTTTAAAATCAAATGTGCTACTCTTCCGCCACGTGGCTCACTGTGCTGCTATCTATTGGATAATATCACAAACAAAAAAGAGACGGTAGTCAAATCCGTTAAGGTTTTAACACTATGTATTTTTCTGAAAAATACGGCTGTTTAAGTAATTTACTGTACCGAACTGCGCATCAGATCGTGTAACAACCACATTGAACCTTCAGGATTGGTATACGAGTATATGAATTTCTAAAGACATGAATCTTTTTAATTGCTTAGGAAGAACATCGGTGGCAGTGTGTCTCGCCACTGGCTGATGATTCATATGCTATCATCAGCCCATGGACAGGATCGATCCCGTCATATAACAATGTGTTTTTCTTTTTTAAAATTTCATGTCTATATTGCTGACGCTCCTAGGTAAAGGTAAACAAATTCATAATTGTGTCAACTACGAGTATGTGATCAAGCAATCCTCACTGGAGCAGCGTTGTTGACTAAGGCTTTATCGACTTAACATAGTTATTGTAGGGTTATTTGTACCCCTCAATGGAGACGTATATGGGTACTGATAATTTATGTCATTAATATTAGAACTAACTTACCACTATGATAATAACTATCTGTATTTATATAATTTATCTACACTAATATTGTAAAGAGGAAAGATTTGTATTTTTATATGTAACGAATAAACTCAAAAAGTACTGGATCGATTTTAATAATTCTTTTTGACGTGAAACGTCTTTAAAATCGCACCGAAACATACGGGTACCAAGTTTAAAAAGTGGACCGTAACGAAAAGGTCTATATCATCGTACCTTAATAATTAAATAACTATTAGTCTTAGAAACAAAAATGTGGTGTGAATATTTCACTTATATAGTCAGCTTGCTGTTGTGACATTGTGTTTTTTATTAAAATATTTAAAACACCGTCGATCTTATTTTTATTTCAATCTTTTACTTTAAAGGCGATTCCCTAACATAGACGTTTTTTCATTAGGAAGCTACATTATCATTGAGTAACATAGGCTTTATTTAGTCCCGGAAGTCGCTTGGCGTTCCCGGGGCTCCCTATATACCTAAGGAAGGCCATCCCTGAGGTTTTTAGTGGGTAGGCCTCCCCTTTCTGGTGAGGAGAGCCCCACATAACCACCGGCTCGCCACAGCCGGGGTATGCAATTTAATGCATTTTCTTAAGGGGACAAAAAAAACAGTTATATTTAGTACTAGATTACTATAGAAATCTTAAGAAACGGGTCGCTAGTACTTATTAATCTTTGGAGAGGTCAATGCTGTACATGAAATATATTTCCAAAATAGCTATCAGGGGGTGATTAGGGATCGACACTAATGTCAAAAATGTAATAAGTAAATTTTTTTTCTGTCTGTCTGTATAATCGTTATAGAAACAAAAACTACACGACGGGTTTTAACGAAATTTGGTACAATTATTTTTTATACTCCTGATCTAGTTATAGTATACTGTTCATCACGCTACAATGAATATGAGCAGAGTAGTGAAGGGAAATATTGCGAAAACGGGGGAAGTTACTCCATTTTTTAAACTTTCGTCGCGTGTCCAACCTAAATGGTTAAAGCTACACAGAAATCACATATGACGGAAATGTTTTCCTTAAAATTATATAAATAATATCCTACGACAGCATATGTCTATATTTTATGGTTGACTCACAATAACACGTAACTCCCGATAGCTTAGCAGCTCGAAGCTTTCTGATTATATTTGTCTTACGTTTAGAACAGTCTCAGTCATTAAAAATGGTACCTAAAATTACGATTCCACGCGGACGAAGTCGTAGGCACAGCTAGTTATAAATTAAATCGGAGCATTTTCCTTTTAATAATTATAACCATGATTCCATTAAATTCAGCTCTACGGATAAACCAAGTAATATAATGTTAGTGAAGTTTATTAAAAAAATTACATTTAAAATAGCGTCGCACTTACTTACACTGATACGATTTGAAGTTAGCTTTGAAGCTCCATCTAACCCTCTCGATAGCGCAAGATAGACCTTTTTATATATAACGAATTTATTAATAGAAGCTTTATAGACGGAACATAAGAATTGGAATACCGAGACGACGGTTAATCATAAGCGTGATTAAGAGTTTACTGGTTCAAATATGGCCGCTTTGATCTTAGTTTTGGATCCAGCCGAGCGTGTACAGTTCGAGTTTTCACTGTTTGATGTGAAAAACGTGAAGTATTCTTATTATCTATACTTTGTATTTGATGATAATAAGGTAATAACGATAGAGTATTTATTATTATATGAGTATCATTGTATTAAAAATGCGTTATTGTTTTTTTTTAAATGCGATATTTTGACAAACAAATAGACTGGCAGAGAGGAGATCTCTTCGATCGCTCTCTGCGATACCTTTGCTCATATTAGTTTCAAGAGTTTCTTTATTACAGCATTTTTTGTATTAAATTATTTATCTATCTATCAATCTAATAACTGAGTAACATTGTCTTATTTTTTTGTATAGGGCAGCAAACGAGCAAACGAATCACCTGATGGTGAGCGATAACCGTTGCCCATGGATACCCGCAACACCGAGGAGTCATAGATGCGTTGCCGGCCTTTTAAAAGGGAATAAGGCAGCGCAAGCGGTATTTTACGCCTGTTTTCTGTGAGGCCGTGGTATCACTCCGGTTGAGCCGGTCCAATTCGTGCCGAAGCATGGGTCTCCCACGATAAAAGTCTTAAGATATTACGGTAAATGGGCTGATAGTATGCAGACTTCCAGCTCTGTCCAAGCTGACTTGTAATTCCCATTGGCTCCTTTTACTGAGTAGAACTCTTTCAATTTGAGATGAAATCTTATCATTCCATGGATTTTTCGTACTAATATATAATGCTGAAGAAAGTAGATTCAGGCAGCGCCTGGGAAATTGTGACCTAGTTGTAGACTTAGGGGTCACTTGGGATGCATCAGACCATCACCACATTGTCGTTGTCCTTGTTGCCATATCTGATAAGATTCTGTGATATCCATCTTAGTTTTGCGTTCCAGTACACAATTTAATGAAACTGTTTGCAATCGGAGATCTTTTTACAATAAATAGAGGGGATTTAGCTGGTATAACTGATGTGTATACAGACTAATAAATTATCCATTGCTTGTTGTAGTTGGTTTGTTAAGTTGTATCTCAAGTAGTGTTGCCCAAATTCAGTCTTGGTCTTGCAGTCTTGGTCTTGTTCTTGCGTTTCTGCAAGACCAAGACCAAGAACAAGACCGCGTATTTTTAGCAAGACCAAGACCAAGACTGACCGTGCAAGACTTGAGCAAGAACAAGACATAGCCTGCAAGACTCTTGCGTCTTGCAGCTAGGACTTAGCGCTATTTCACTGAGTAGTTAGGATAGGTAACAGTTCGGTGTATAGGTAGGTACGCTTAGGAATTCTATGAGACGCAAAAAACTGTATCAAAGAATATGAAAAACTGGACCTATGCGCATTACGACTAATACCATAAACATAGCGAATAAAAATTTTAGACCCAAGGCATAAGGCTCAGACTTTTGACCTGACAATGTGGGGGAAGCAACTTAAAACAGAAAGTCTGCGCAAGTTCAATGAACTTTATGAAGAATATAAAAGTCTACACTCACTGAACAAATCTCTGGAATTACCCGAAAAAGAAAATAAAGTATGTGATGAAGATGAAGATGTAAGACTTTGATAATCTCTATGAATGTCCCTCGACGTCATCTGGATCTTGTCTTCAAGGCTTAGTGATAGACGAGTTGAAGGAGTACCTGAGAAAACCAAGAACTGCCAGCTCGGAAGACATTTTAGATTGGTGGAGGACGCATGAGACAGAGTATCCGATTTTATCGAAAATGGCCCGTGATTTTCTCTCAATACCTGCAACTTCAGTACCTGCTGAGAGGTTATTTTCTAAAGCATCATTAGTAATTAGAAAACATAGAAATAGGTTAAGTGATGAGTCAGCCAGATGATTACTTTGTATTAATTCTTGGTCAAAAAAAATTATATAAAGTTTCATAACCTAATGATAAAGCTGTTGATTTGTGTTGTATTTTATTTTTTATTCAAATAAATGATTAATCGTAAAACTCTTTTATTAAATTTCTTATAAGTTGAGGGTTCAATCTCTTTCTAGACAGATAAGTATTGTTCTTTAAAATACAGTCAAGTTATTGTAATTAATTTGTTTTTTTACATGTTTTAGCAAATGTAAGCTTATAAATCATAAATGTTTATTAAGAAACAGTTACTTCCATGGAAAACGACATTTATAGGTCAGTTGATTTTTCGAATTTCTTATCAAATCTTTAGTTATTTATTAATCTGCTTGATCTTTACTATGGCTATGTTAATTCAAGCTCACAATGTTCCAATTCTAATACGTTTTTCTAAGATTTAAAGTAAACTTTAATAAATAGTAATAGACTAATAGGTGATTGCAAGACTTGCAAGACTCTTGCTGCAAGACCAAGACCAAGACCAAGACTGGGAGCGCAAGACCAAGACCAAGACCAAGACTAGGTGTATTGGCGCAAGACCAAGACCAAGACTGGCTAAGTCTCGTCTTGTTCTTGCATTTGGGCAACACTAATCTCAAGTGGCAGTATACTATAAGTGTTAAAATAATTAGTCCATAGACAATGCAAATATATTACCGATACCGATCTAGTTATCTGTGACACTTTAGCCGGAATAATATTGGAAACATGCAATATTCATGAGTTTTTGATGCGTGTCCGATCATAATTTACTTTTGCTATTCACTGAGCCGGCCGTGAATCCACTCCAAAATTGATTTTGTGTTAAAAAGCCTGTGCCTGTGTGTTGTCAGCAGAATATTTCAATTTAAATTTTTCATTATCTCCCGATTTAAAACAGAATTCTGCTAACCTTCGCTTGTTAAGCTTTCTGTTATGTGTTTTGAATTTATGTTTTATTTTTATCATCACAGCTCATAAATTTTCTCCCATCGTAGGGCTTGAGCTTCTTTTAACTATGTTAGAGCGATTGGGCCTTAGTCAAACACGGTGACTCAGTGCAGATTATTTAATTACATGCACATTTGAAGTTCTTCGTGGATGTTTGCATGTTATCTTACAATGTTTTCCTTCGACATTGGAGCGGCAGATAAATTTTCATATGAAATTCACAAAAACACGTCGATACATGGCAGGATCGAGCTTGACCTCCTGAACCTTCAGATTCATAGACCGTTGCCGAGTTTTCAACTTGGAAGTCGTTTCTGTCGCGTCTAGGAAATGTGATTGCTGTGAGATTTGCAGTAAATATACAACACCCCAACAATTCCACAGAGTACGATGCTAATAATATTTAAAATCAAAGTACAGAGTAATGGCATATCTATTTTACCCTTTACACCGTGAAACAGAAATACAAACACTTTATGAAATGGAGGTAGATACCGAATCATATACAGGTAAGGAGTTATCTAATGATTCAAAAACTAGTTGTTGCAGCAAGTGCTTCGTCAATTTCGGAAAGATTATGGAATCAATCTTATTAATGTGTTAGTACTCATATGTACATATAGTAATACATTAAGTTAACCAAATCTGTCACACTTTGCTAATAGATTTTCAATATAATGTGAAATACACAGAGTTCAATATCAATTGGAAACAATACAGTTTGTAATAGCTTATTCGGCTAGTGTCCAACTTAAGGGCTATAGTGCTTAAGTGAAATTATTAAATATTTCTTACACTTACACCAATTAGCCTAGCCCATAATAAGCTTTGTAAGGCTTTGTGTAGGGTAACGGTAGACATACATTAATATTACACATATAGATATTTGAACAGTCATGACTAAGATCCAAACGTTCGCATCATGCAAACATCTGCCCTGATTCGAACCCGATGTATTCTACTACGCGGAATTCAGACGGGCGTTTCGCGTAACTAAGCCATTAAAAGATGACCCCCATTTATTAGGAAACTCTTTTCAGTCGGCAAAAAACAGACTTTTATCTTTAGAACGGCGCCTAGAAAGAGAACCTGAATTTAAAATAAGATATGTAGAATTTACAAAGTTTTCCTCGCATGCACGCTCTTCAAGTGTCATATGATGCTTAGGTGCAATTGTATCCAATTCCCAGAAACGAGAGAGATCACATAACGGAGACCCATTCAAAAACATGCATACAGACGTATCAGAGTTGGGTTTGTGTATTATGCCTGAAACAAGCCAGCCGAGCTTTGTTTCAAATAATGTTGGTTTGTGTTTACCTAACTAGATACGATTTGTGCCTATTACGTTCCAAAATAAGTCCGCGCCTACTAGAATGTCGATAGCTGACGGAATGTGAAACGTAGGGCCTGCTAAGCAAATGCCAGAAGGTATTTGTATATTGTTTAAATTAATGAATGTATTTGGCGATGTTGTAATGTTTGGCAAAATGAAACAGTCAATGTCCGTCCTATACTCACCGTGATAAGACTCCATTGTAAGAGAGCATCGTTGTGAGCTACGACATGTCTGACTATTGATGCCGGTTATGGTAGAATGCGTGATAGACATTCTAAGACCCAATTTGGTACAAAGATCTTGCGTAACAAAGTTAGCAGTACTACTATTATTCAATAAAAGTTTAGCTACATGGGCAGTACCACTCGAATCAAGTACCTTAACTAAAGCTGTAGAAAGCAATATGTGTGACGCTGTTGAATACTCGAATGTATCCAATCTATTGTCTCATTCAATTAAATAGCATAAGCAAATAAGAGTAGGAATATAAATTAACTTCTGACTTAAATAAATTTTATTCCTACATTATTTTACAGAAGCCTTTGTTGTGCATATGAGATTGATGAAGGAAAAACGTGTTACTCTGACCATATTTCTCCGAATGGTGACACGGCTATAATAATGAAGGGAAGCCATGTACTGCCTTATTAATAATCTTTCTGAACTCTTTATTAGTCTGTCATTTGTACAATTTTTTGTGAAAAAAAAGTTCAAAAGAATTAGGTCATCGTGAAATACAGTTCCGAATTTTATAAAATCTTTAAAAACGTATCCAACATAAAAGAAAAATTGAAAAATGTAACCCATAAGAGCAAAACAACTAACTGGGATATTTCTTGTGATTACTTTTGAGTGATGAGAGTGCTATTACTGCACAGTTTACATTTTTATAAATAAGTAATAATTAAAAATAAATTCATTCAATTTTGTATATCTCTCAATCTATTTATTGAAAAAAATACATGATCATAACTGTGGCAAACTCAGTATAAGCAGTAAGTATGACCTGCTGCACTGGTGTACTTCTTATCACAGTAGTGGTATTAGGTACGAGAAACAGTTCAGACGAATTTGAACTTCATAATATATGGTCAACAATCATACAGGTAAAACAAAAAGAATCTGAAAAATAATATAAACGAACGAACGAAAGAACAAAACAATAAAAATATCCACAAACTACAATGTACGACAAACATAGTAATTAAATAGAAATAAATTATATACATTGTTCAAATAACCTTACCATTATACTATATTATAAATCTGTAGTAAATAAATTTATTAAAAAACTACAATTAAAAAATAAACATACATTAACAGTAGATGATTTAATTAGTACCTCCAGTAATTATCTTGGAAGCAAATGTTTCGTGAAATTGCTGGCACGATTTCCTAATAAATGGGCACTGGAATTAAGAGGTCCCGGGAGCTGTCGACACGTGGGTGTCGGTCAGAATAAGTTTCTTATGGTCGCTTTCACTAACTTTGTCTTAGCTTAGGCGACTCCTAAGAGACATGCTGTCTCACTCTTTTTAGTAAATACAAAAAGTGACAGCATGTCACTTAGGAGTCGCCTAAGCTAAGACAAGGTTGGTGAAAATGGCCATTACAATACTAATTGCCACATACATTGTTATTCAATTGTGCCCTCGATCATTTCTCTGGTCCATCCGCTTCTAACAATGGCTTTTCTGTGTGAACTTTGGACCTAAAAAAATTCTTTATATATTACATCTGACATTTTGAGAAAGCATAGTTGCACTATTAGTTCACAAAAGTCATGTACGGTTATTTTTTTTTTTTTTATAGGATAGGGCAGCAAACGAGCAAACGGATCACCTGGTGGTAAGCAATAACCGTTGCCCATGGACACCCGCAACACCAGTGGAGTCACAGATGCGTTGCCGGCCTTTTAAAAGGGAATAAGAGGAATAAGGGGAATAAACGGGAATAAGGGGGGTTGGGCCTCCGGTACCCTCACTCACTCGGCGAAACACAGCGCAAGCGCTATTTTACGCCGGTTTTCTGTGAGGCCGTGGTATCACTCCGGTCGAGCCGGCCCAATTCGTGCCGAAACATGGCTCTCCCACGGTAAAAACGGTATACGGTAATAAATGATAGTAAGTTTACAGTACTCATGTTAATGCTGTTTCTTTGTACTTGTAATGCTATTGTCGTACTTTCAATGCTATTATTGTATAATAGTTAGTCTTACCTGATCTGGATGAGTGTGAATAAATCAGAAAATTTTAAGTCATGTTTTTTTGCAGTATTGATTATAATCAGAATCAGGAATTAAATCTTAAATCCCATTTAAACTATTATCGCTCGAAGAACGTATAGCAGAATTTTATGAACGGGCTAATAATTCTTCCTTAGGGCTTTTGTGGGGATTTCTGTTTTATATAAATCGATAAGGTCTATTCATTAAAAAGGCAAGACCCACCAATGATCTCGTCTTCTCTTTACTATTTGTCTGAAGTTGTAAAAAAAAACTTTTTAAAAAACACGCTTTTTACGCAAAGACTAAAAAACGTTTGAAAAAACTTTTGTTTGTTATAAAGACTAAAAAACATTTGATCTAAAAAGTAGTAAATAAAAAAAAATTAAAAAAAACTTTTTAAAAAAACACGCTTTTATTAAAAAGACTAAAAACCGATCTAAAAACTTGAAAATAAAAATAAAGTCACGCTTTTAGAAAATTTGGGTACATATCAAGAAAAATTTCTGATGACAAAAAGAAATGTAACTCAAAAATTTGTCTATAAAATTTAGCAAATTAGTCCAAGAACTCAATGACTATAAAAGCGTGGGGTGTAAATGTTAAGACAATTAAATGAGTAATGTTTAATTTTGAACACCCCACGCTTTTATAGTCATTGAGTTCTTGGACTAATTTGCTAAATTTTATAGACAAATTTTTGAGTTACATTTCTTTTTGTCATCAGAAATTTTTCTTGATATGTACCCAAATTTTCTAAAAGCGTGACTTTATTTTTATTTTCAAGTTTTTAGATCGGTTTTTAGTCTTTTTAATAAAAGCGTGTTTTTTTAAAAAGTTTTTTTTAATTTTTTTTTATTTACTACTTTTTAGATCAAATGTTTTTTAGTCTTTATAACAAACAAAAGTTTTTTCAAACGTTTTTTAGTCTTTGCGTAAAAAGCGTGTTTTTTAAAAAGTTTTGATTAATTTTTTTTTTATTTACTACTTTTTAGTCTCGTGATTATTATAACAAACATAAAGAAATGTACATAATTGTTCAGAAAATGTAGTATTAGAATTAAACATATGCATTATATCAAATTCTATCTGTTTGCTTCATTGAACCAATTCTCATATCAAAAAGTTTTTAATTTATTACAACATAATTATGTATTTTTATGATTCGAAAATGATTGAATATTGTATTGTCATCTAGAATACACATGTAAAAAAAATTTGAGCTCGATTGGAGCAGTAGAAGTGGTCGAAAAATCGATTACAAGATTTGATCATGACAAACAAACAAACAAACAAACAAACAAACGGACAGAGTAAGTCAATAAAAAGCGTGTAAAAAGTCATCATTAATTTAGATCGTAGCAGAAATTATGAAATCCGCAAAAGAACCAGTCACCGGCATTGTCTGAGGAATTGCAGACCTTAAGTGGCAGGACACATTGCTCGCAGAACTGACGACGGTTAGGGCTGCAAGGTCCTCCAGTGGCATGGATATGAAAACCACAGTCTTAATAGACCTCCTAGATGGGCAGACGATTTAGTAAAGACCGCAAAAGGCGCTGGCTTGGGGAAAGCCTTGTCCTATAGTGTGCATCTACTGACATCAACATTATTTTGTCCTTATATATATATATATATATATATATATATATAAGAAATATAAAAAAATATTTAAAATTATGTTTCCAGACGTTTTCTTTGTTTACATTAGTTGTTTTATGTAAATCGATTTGTTTTGTTTCTACACTGCAAGTCTGTAGAACCATATAATATAATTAACTTTATTTATTTCGTTAGGACAGCAAATAAGACATACACTAACACAATGTTCATGGATACTATAATACTTAAACAAAAAATTATATAAATTTATAGAAAACTACATGTATACAGGTGGATCAACGGTGCGCGAAAGATTCAACTACATGTGTTTTTTTTTTTTAAATTGTACAGACTGTTACAAAAATACTGAATAACTAAATGTATAGAAGTACAATTTGAATATAATTCAATAAGATGAACACTTTATTTTAACAACCATTCAACTATTATAACACACAAATCCAAGAAGCCATAAAATATATTTTTGTGTACTCTTTCCAATTCTAATGTGTAGGCAGCTTTATAAAGAACTTGGCCTTGTTTCCAGTGCGTCTCTTTAGGATATAACGTAATGTAATAAAGCCTTGTTCTAGCGGCTGATCAATCAAGGTGCCAAATATACACGCATTCAATCAATTAGCTACGCCCACTTCCACCGAACACAAGTCTAACCAATATTATATCGCAAGGCGTGTGTCTGCCAACTTCATCAGTCACTTAATGCTTAGTCATCTTGGCGCGTCAGTGAAGTGGTGGAATATATTTTATCTTATTAAAATTATCGACATTAATACTAGTTATAGTAAACGTTTTAAGCAAATAATTCAAATAATTCTCGTTTTTTTTTAAATGCATATATTTTTTTAGAGATAAGGAAAATTTTCCATTTTATTTAACTAACTTTCCAAAGCTATATAACATAATTGCTTTTGTTATATTAATTGTCTCTGAACACGGAAACGAAATTAAAACAAAGCGTTCAGGAATTATAACCAGTAGACGAAGTTTACAATCAATCATTACATGTAAAGGATAACAGCGAATATGAAATTAAATTGATTATAGAGAAAAATATTGAACTTCAAAATGACTTAGCACTTATCTACTAAATACATAGAATTTGTTCAGTGTAAGAGCACTTGTGTGAAAAATCTGGATAGAATTGCTGATCTTGAATATAAACTTACCGATCTCCAAGAGATTTAAGTTTTGCATATCACATAAATATATACGAGTACACTATCAATATTGCAGTAGTAATAAGTTTAGAAAATATAAAAAAATCAATAAGCTAATAAAAATTGATACGAATCCAACAAAGTAAAACTTACGACTCTTGAATAAGTAGTTAGAGTCAGCAATATGTCAACATATACAGCTGAATTACGAAAACAGCTAAGATTGGGTTAGTAATAGAGACGGTCTCAAGGTCTACGTGTATAGTATTACTTTATTATTTGTTATACTGTGAAGGATTCTATTCATAATACTAATGCATGGGTTTAATTTTAATAACTCAATAGTTATGTTGTCGAATATTTTGAATAACATAATGGAACTATAGCCTTTATAAATATAATGTAAACTTGTTTAAACTTGTAAAGGAAGTTGGGTTCAGACTATTTATCTGAGCCCAGCTTCTAACTGAAGACTCTGTAAAAATACACAGAGAAAAAAACCCTTTCTGGTTTTCTTTCTGGTTATTTCCAGTACAAGGTCTCCCGTCGTAGACTTGTGAACCAATGGCGTAGTATCATTGACGTGCGTAACCGATTGTAAAAATTCTATTTCAATATTTTTATTTTAATACATTATATATTTAAGTTATATATAATGTAATATATTAATATATATATATATAGTTAAAATATATAATATAATGTATTTTATAATGGTTTCAATACCCTTTAGTGTCACTTTACTACTCTACTCTACTTACATTGTTAGAGTTATATCTAATAGGGATTTCTTTCAGTCAACAATTGGTGGATTGGTGTTTATATTTACATACCAATCAGGTTTACAATTGCTGGACTGATTTAATTTTACGTTTTTCTTCCTTTTTAGAACAAAAACTTGCGTAATATTCTCAATGGAAAATCAGGTTTCGATTTCAAGAGCGAAAACAAATTCTAGTACTAGCAATCTGAGTGATGTAAACAAGAATTTATTCAAAAACTTCTTCGATTATTTAAATATCAATAAGTAAAGTTTGAGTAAAATGACAAAGCTCAGATAGCCTCGTGATGATCTGTTCCGCAACACCGATGAAGGACACGAAGATGAGCCGTAAATGCACGAGAGTTGACGAGTTCCCACCCCTCACTTCGGGCTGAAATGCGCGCGCGCATACTTATCTCAATTTCTAATGTTTTGTTAAGCATTACTTGTAACTTTCATAATAATAATATCAGTACATCAATTAATAATGTTTACAGATCTGTTATCTGGACAGGATTTCTCTCTCACTATAATATATAATATAATGTATTTTCAAAAGTCAGTTTATGGTCTTTGAGAACACTAGTGCCAGATGTCCTAATAGCATACCGTCTATTAAACTGTACGGAGTGTCTTTGGAGAGGGTGTGGAAATTTAAATATCTGGGGCATGTAGTCATGTCTGATCTCGGGGATCATGATGACATGGAAAGGGAGCGAAGGGCACTGTCGAGGAGAGCGAATCTGCTGGCACGTAGATTTGTGCGCTGTTCACATGGGGTGAAAATTACACTCTTTCGAGCCTATTGCACCTCACTTTGTACGTGTGCTTTGTAGGCTAATTACTCCCAAAAAGTCTATAGTGCCCTTCGCGTCCAATTCAATAATGCTTTCAGAGCAGTATTGGGGCTGCCCCGCTTTTGTAGCGCCTCAGGCATGTTTGCAGCGGCGCGCACTGACTGCTTCCATACCACAATGCGCAAAAGGTGCATGTCCCTGGTGCGCAGGGTGCGGGCCAGCTCCAATGCTGTTCTGAAAATGATAGCTGATCGCCTTGACTGCACTTACATCCGGCACTGCTGCCTGAGACATGTCACGTGTGAATCAGGTTAGGGATAGGATTAAATTTTATATTGCATTTTTTATGTTTTAATAATGTATGTTGATTATTGTTTATGATTGTCTACTATTTTAATTATAATGAGATGTACTTATTTGAATTTTGTAATTATTATTATTAGTATTTTTAGTTTAATGACATTTAATTATTGAAATTCTGTAATTATTATTGCTATGTGATGTATGTATAATTGCTAAATATGGGTGTATTACTTACCTGAAATAAATGGATAAAATAAAATAAATAAAAAAAATATAGCTGATGCCCGCGACTTCGTTTGTGCAGGATTTGCATATCGAACAGCTTATACGAGTATTAGTGTGGTGTGTATCTTTATAGATTGTAACCAATGCGTTATACTAATGTATCCATACTAATATTATAAAAGGGAAAGTGTGTCTGTCTGTTTGTCCGTCTTTCACGGCAAAACGGAGCGACGAATTGACGTGATTACGTGGAGATAGTTGAAGAGATGGAGAGTAATATAGGCTACTTTTTATCCCGGAAAAATCGACAAATCCCACGGAATGCGCAATAAAGGCTTCGCTCAAAAACTACACATATTTTCATGCGGTTCAATAGATAAGAGTGATTCTTGAGCAAGGTTTTGTGGTATTTTTTATTTCGGAAAAACGGATAGTCCCACGGGAAGCTATAATGCTAAGGTATAATGTTGTAAAGTTTCATTGAAATCCATTCAGTAGTTTTGACGTGAAAGAGTAACAAACATACATACACACAACCTTCGCATTTATTATGAATAAATATTATTTGGGATAAGGCACTGGCCATAACAACTTCACTTTAGAAAACATAGTTCAATTGTCATTTATATTGAAGAAATAAGTTAGCAATGCTTCTAATATCACCTAACTTCAATGAAGAACTTGGCTGCTAATTCACCAATCGATAATTAATTATTAGACAATTTAAATACAAAAAATTCTTTTCGATTTGTTCGATTTGATCGAAACATGCGCCTTATTCATGTATGTAAATGTTCATGGAAGTAATGTAGCACCGAGTATTAGTTTAGAATTGTATGAATTACTTTTTAGCCTTATCCTTCCTCTCCTTTCCTTTATAGAAACACACGTAAGGGTCTTCGGAGCCATCCGTACACTATATCCCCTATTCCACACGTCTGTCTGTTTGTTTCGGCTAATCTCTGAAATTACTGGACTGATTTTGACTTTACTTTTATTAGCAGGTAGCTGGTGTAATGTTGAGTAATTTAGGCTACTTTTATTTTAGGAAAATAATTTTATTTTGGAAAAATAAAGGAATGTTGTAATGTCTAAGAACAGTCAGTCTAAGCAAGAGAACTGTGCCAGGATCGTAGCAAGTGGAGAGAGGTGGTCTCTGCCTACCCCATTGGGAACAAGGCGTGACATATATGTATGTATGTATGTAAGTACAGTTCAGTATCGCGCGCAGCTCACGCGGGAATCCCAGTAGTGTGGTTGTTTCAACCCAAGAAAATCGTACACCGAATATTGTATATAAAGAATTTTTTCAATAAAAGTAAAAGAAAAATAAAAATGCAAAAACCAAAAAGAACTAAATAAACTAATTAACTTTTTGTTAAATTTCAGGCTGACGAAATCCCAGTCTTATAATTTAATAATAGGATGTGTCTATGTGTCGATTAGCAACTATTTAGAATTTGAAGTCAATTTACGCAATTAGTGTTTAGTAAACGTGGTTATATGTCGATGTTCCAATATTAATATATTAGTTCTATCTTCGATGTCAATAATCTATATATATAAAAATGAATTGCTGTTCGTTAGTCTCGCTAAAACTCGAGAACGGCTGGGCCGATTGAGCTGATTTTGGTTTTAAAATGTTTGTCGTAGTCCAGGGTAGGTCTAAACGGTGAGCAAATAAGGAAAAATTGCGAGTAAGATAGAGTAAGACGACAATTTCATTTTCCCATATTAAAGTTGATCACTTACTTTCTGTCAAACATTTGACGGTATTTGTACTCTCAGTTCCACTCGAATTGAAGAACGCATTAAAACAAGACTTTTGAATCGACAACATAATATCAACTTTGCTTATAACATCGAGTATTTAAATTTCAAAATATAATAATTAATGTGTTGACATATTTGATGGGTGCCAACCTATTGTCTATGGTAAAATGTCACTTGAAATGTAATATTAGGTTATATTAATGGATGGTATTTTTATAAATATGGTAGTCAAATGTCAATACTTTTAAATATAAAATAAAACAAAAACGGAAGTAGATGTCGCTTTTAAAAATAAAAATGGCTGCTTGAATACCATGCGAAACGTGGCGGGGGCATTCTGTGCGGGACAGCGTTGGCAAGCGGTTGTCGGTCTGAAAGTTAGATCTTAAGAATAATAATACATGTACTAAGTTAAAGTGTTAGCTACTGTGTTAGTAAATTGTGAAAAATAAAAGAAGTGCTGTGAAGAGAAAGGAGTTTTATTACACTTCAGAAGTGGGATGTAAGTATCACGCGCCGAGTAATTATTTTTACATTTGTTTTGACAAAAATGGTTAAATATTCGTGCAAGCAGAATTCTCTTATTAGTTTTTATTTAAATTCATGATAACCACCTAAGTGTCTTAATAAAAGAAGACCTCTGGTAACGATTATATTTCTTTTCATCTATTTTTTATATATAAAGTCCGATGGTGGGTAAGGGTCAAGTTAGGGACAAATTAGTATACCCAATCGATGTATGGTTCCGAGTGTGGGGTTTAATAAAGGGAGTGGAAAAATCCGTTATTTTCGCTCTCCGACGCATAGTTTCCGAGATATAAGAAAACATGTTTTTATGCGTGATGCCAAGCAAATATGTATCAAATGATATTTTACACATACCCACATAGTTGTTTCTCTCTTATATTCACTTTACTGACTCAAGAATAATTTACAAACATTAACATTTGAGTTTCAGATAATGGATCCCAACTTAGAAGCTAAGGAACGGCGTCTAGAAACGCCTGAAGGAAGGCGATCATCACGTACTACCGTTAGAGCGGTCAGCTTGCGAAGCCGGCGAGGTAACCGCAGTCGCAGTCGACTCCGTGATTCAAATAATCTCCGAGATCGTGAACGGGACATCGAGCGCGAACGTGATCGACTAAGGATGATGGAACGAGACCTTCGCGCTGAGCGGGACCGTCTACGCGACCGGGATAGAAGTTCTGCACGAGGCGACTGGGATAGAAGTTCTGCACGAGGCGACCGGGATAGAAGTTCTGCACGAGGCGACCAGGATAGAAGTTCTGCACGAGGCGACCAGGATAGAAGTTCCGCACGGGATCGGTCCCCTCGACCCCGTACTAGAGAGGTTAGTAATGATAGGCATTGTCAGTCGAACGGCGGCGGCGAAAATATATCTCGGAGTTCACTGTTCTCATGTAACGATGTTATGACATTACTTAAGACAATAAAAAACTTGGCGCCCCAGCCATCATCGACGGCCGCTAGGAATTACGATTTTAAAAATATTTTACCAGAGTTTGACCCCTCTGTGAAAAGTCAGCGTGTAGACACTTGGCTGAAAAAGGTTAATGAGTGTGCTTCCGTTTATGGCTGGGATGACAAAACAATTATACATTTCGCGATGCAAAAACTCCAAGGTTTGGCTAAAACATGGTATGAAAGTCTCGATACTATATTGTTCACCTGGGCCGAATGGCAAGAAAAACTAGTGAGCGCTTTTCCATGCGAACAAAACTACGGCCAAATCTTGGAGGAGATGCTTCGGAGACATAGTAGACCTAACGAACCTATTGATGTGTACTATTATGAGAAGTTAGCTTTAATTAATCGATGCGATATTAATGGTAGGCGGGCAGTAGATTGCATAATTCATGGTTTGACTGATCGAACGATGAAATCGAGTGCGTTAGCATTGCGTTGTTCCCAACCAGATCAGCTGCTTCAATTTCTAATGAGTAACAAGGAGAGTTTTGGTTTTGAGCGATCATTGGCAAGAAGTAAGCCTTATTATGACCAAGGAAGTTCGAGTAGCGCTATTAATAAGTTAGTTTCCAAAGATCGGTCATCGTCTGAACTGTTTTGTTTTAATTGTAAGGGGAAAGGGCACCCATATTTGAAATGTCCCAACCCATTAATAAAGTGTTCTCGATGCAATAGGATTGGACATAATTCCGATAAATGCGTTGTACTAAAATGCTCACTATGTGATAAATTTGGGCATTCGGTAGGAAATTGTAACAAACGGTCGGAAGCGGGTAAAGCAGATAATGTTCTTAAAACCATGTGTATATCAACAACTTCTCCAAATTCCAAATTTCTAAAAGATGCCCTTATTAACAATATGCCATTCCAGGTCTTCATTGACTTTGGAAGTGAAGTGTCATTGATTAAGCACTCTGTAGCTACAAGCCTTGGCCTACGTTATGATGCTAACACCTCAGCATTGAAGGGGTTTGGTAATTGTATTGTTCAAACTTTAGGGGGTGTTATTGTTGATGTTATAATCGATGACGTGGCGGCAACTGTATCTTGTCAAGTTGTGGATGATAAAAACTTGGATACACCGCTGTTAATAGGCCAATCTTATACAGAGCAAAAACACGTGGTCGTATATAAAGATTCTAATACCTTGACATTTTATAATTTCTCTAAAGAACTGCCTTTCTGTCGTGAAGATCACAATTTTAACACTTCAGTCACAATTCTATGTTTCTCTGGATTGATGTTATACGGGTTAGCTAGCATCAAATTAGGCTCAGATTTCATTAGTAATGGACCTATCATGATCGGTACAAAAGTCAATGGGGTACCTAACCAGCAGTATATAGTTTATGGCGGGGTTCATCAAATGACTAACGGGACTACTTACGTAACTGTACAGCCACTTGTTATTCCATGCAGACTGCGTGAAGGTATAGTTGCCCGCGGCACTAAAATTAATGTCGTCAATAAAATTGTAAAACCAGTAATCACGAATATCCCTCTTGATATAGAGGTTGGCATGATACGTATAGGGCAATTAGTTAGTGATGAGAATAAGAATAAATTGTTGGAGATATTAAATAGGTACAAAAGCTGTTTCGCGTCATGCTTGCGAGAGTTAGGGTGTACTGACACTGCTGAAATGAAAATTGAGTTAAATAGTAATCGCCCGGTGGTTTATCGTCCATATCGTTTGTCCTACACAGAGAGAGAGAAGGTTAGGGAGATGGTCGATGAAATGTTAGATTCGGGTATCGTTAGAGAATCTGTTTCAGAATATAGTAGCCCCATAATACTTGTACGGAAGAAGGATGGATCCCTTCGAATGTGTGTGGATTATCGTATGCTAAACTCGTACACAATCAAAGAAAGGTACCCCATGCCTATCATTGATGACGAAATAGCCCGTTTAGCTGGTCATGGATGTTTCATATCCCTAGACTTGGCGTCCGGATATTACCAAGTCCCGATTTTTGAGAATTCGAAGGCTCTCACGTCATTTGTCACACCAGACGGTCAATATGAATTTAATCGTATGCCGTTTGGTTTGGCAAATGCCCCAGCTGTGTTTCAACGGATGATAAATCGGGTGTTAGGATCCGCTCGTTATAGTATGGCAACAGCATATATAGATGACGTGCTGATATTTGGTAGGGATGCCTCAGATTGTTTGACAAAATTAGAACACATATTGCAATTACTCAAAAATGCTAACCTTACTCTAAATTTAGCCAAGTGTGAGTTTCTTAAAGATAAGATTGACTATTTAGGTTATGAAATTAGTGGGGAAGGTATTCGCCCCGGAGAAAAGAAAATATTAAGTGTCGCGAATTTTCCGTGCCCGACCACTCAACATAGTGTTCGGCAATTCTTAGGCTTAGCTAGTTATTTTAGGAAATTTATATTTAATTTTGCACAAATAGCGTACCCTTTGAGTAAGTTGCTGAAAAAGAATTCTAGTTTTGAATGGGGTAAAGAACAAGAAGAGTCGTTTGCTACATTAAGGGATAAATTAGTACAGAGACCGATTTTATCCATATACGATCCAAAAGCTGAAACAGAACTGCATACAGATGCCAGTAAGATTGGAGTTGCTGGTATTTTGTTGCAGAAATCTTCAGGTTTCGAGAGTTTTTGTCCTGTTGCCTTTTTCAGTCGTCAAACATCCCCAGAGGAAAAGAACTTCCACTCCTACGAGTTAGAGACGCTAGCCGTGATCTGTTCCTTAAGGAAATTCAGAGTTTATTTAATAGGCGTTGAATTTAAAGTTGTTACAGATTGTAATGCATTGCGATCAACCCTCAACAAACGTGATCTGATACCCAGAATTGCCCGCTGGTGGCTATTGTTACAGGAGTTTCAGTGTACGATTGAATATCGACCAGGCTCCAAAATGTCTCATGTCGATGCGCTCTCTAGGAATCCAGTGAGCAGTTCAGACTTGGATCATGCGTCACAATGCTATCCGTCTGTCATGTCAATAACCAATGACGATTGGCTTCATACCCTTCAATTAGGAGATTCCGAGCTTTGTAGGATTAGAGATATTTTAACAACCGACATTGATGCCAGTAGTTTAAAGCATATAAAGGACAATTATGTAATAAAAGATAACAAACTTTATAGGTATGTGGGTGATGATGATAAAAAGGAGGTTCGATGGGTAGTGCCAAAGGGGGCTAGATGGCAACTATGTAGATTAAATCATGATGAAATGGGCCATCTAGGCATTGAAAAGACAACTGATCGGATAAAAAGGTCTTATTGGTTTCCAAAGATGTCCCAATTCATCAAGAAATATGTCACAGCATGTATTCAATGTGCCTATTCCAAGAAGAGCGTGAATAGGTCGGAGGGCCACTTGTATCCAATACCGAAAATAGAGATTCCCTTTCACACTCTGCATATTGATCATCTAGGGCCCTTTGTGAAATCAAAACGCGGAAATTCCTACCTATTAGTCATCGTTGATGCTTTTACAAAATTTATATTTATTCGTCCTGTTAGGAACACTAATGCGCAGAACGTAGTCAGAATTTTAGACGATATATTTTACACATTTCGAACACCAGATCGCATTATTAGTGACAGAGGTTCTTGTTTCACTTCGCACCTTTTCAAAAGGTATTGTCTGGATAAAGGTATCAAACAAATTTTAAATGCTGTCGCTAGTCCACGTTCTAACGGACAAGTTGAGAGGTACAATCGTACTATTCTCAACTCATTAACAGCCCAAAACATGAATGACGACGAAAAATCTTGGGATGACAAAGTAGGAAAGGTACAATGGGGTCTTAATAATACCTTGCAGAAAACTACGGGTAAGACACCATCTGAAGCTATGTTTGGTCCAAGAATTGTTTCAGAAGTTGATCCTAATCTTAATGAAATAAGACAAAATACATGCTTAGATAGTGACTTACCTACAATTAGACGCGAAATAAAAGAAAAGATTGATATTGCTCAAGAAAAGTTAAGAAACCGATATAATAAAAACAAACGCCCCGCTAGAATGTACAATATAGACGAACTTGTTAAGGTTACTAAACTTCTTTCAAAAATGACGGTAAAAGTAAAAAGCTTTTACCGTCTTATGTAGGTCCTTTCAGAGTCATTGCAGCTCTTGGGAATGATCGCTACAAGATTTCTGCTATTCCCGGGATAACTAGTAACAAATATAAACGCAAAACTACTGTCTCCGCTGATAGAATGTCTCCTTGGGTACACATTGCATCTTTGTCGATCGAAAATGATAATGGTAATAATGATAATGAAATGATTGAAATAAATTCTGAAGAAGTAAACGATGACAGCTCAAATGAATGAATTATATTGTAATTTAGAGATGTAAGATTGTAAAATAATATTGGAGGTTCGTTTATAAATTAAAATTATACAAAAAAAAATGAATTATAGATTTTATGATTACATTGTTGAATAAAAATGATATGATTTAGAAGAGAATTGGAATGGATTGTATAGTTATTTTTATGAGTTGTTATGAATTTTCAACATTTAGTTTGTCAAGTTATATTTGTATAGGATAGTATTGATTCACATTTAGATTATGAAATGCATTGATTTTAGAAATACATACTATTGACTATAAACTAATGCGTGAGAAATGGAATGGGTTCATGCATTAGTTAACCCTGACGTGAGAAATGGAATGGGTTCACGTTCAATGGGTTGACTTTGAATCAATGCGCGAGAATGGAATGGGTTCGCGCATTGGTTAATATAAACGTGAGAAATGGAATTGGTTCACGTTAAATTGATTGATTATAAACTAATGCGTGAGAAATGGAATGGGTTCATGCATTAGTTAACCTTGACGTGAGAAATGGAATGGATTCACGTTCAATGGATTGACTTTGAATCAATGCGCGAGAATGGAATGGGTTCACGCATTGGTTAATATAAACGTGAGAAATGGAATTGGTTCACGTTAATGCAAGAACGGAATAGGTTTGCATTAGATATGAACATTAGAATTGCTAAATGTATTTCCTTAAACTCAGATTGCGCAATTATTTTTGAATATAAAAGAATTGTTTATGTTTGTGATGTTTAATTGTCTTATTTTTTTTTTACTATGTAAGAATAATAATAATAAAAAAAAATGAAAAGAAATCAATATTAATCTTAAATATTTCTTGCTGCACATAGTGTTACAATTATGATGCGTAGATGTTAAGAATAGTTAATACTTTTATTTATACCGTTACGTATGATTCAAGTAGCCGAGTATTAGGTTAAATTAATACAGATTGTGTATGGGGACATACACAGCGTCAGGATGGTCGAGTATTAGGTTATATTAATGGATGGTATTTTTATAAATATGGTAGTCAAATGTCAATACTTTTAAATATAAAATAAAACAAAAACGGAAGTAGATGTCGCTTTTAAAAATAAAAATGGCTGCTTGAATACCATGCGAAACGTGGCGGGGGCATTCTGTGCGGGACAGCGTTGGCAAGCGGTTGTCGGTCTGAAAGTTAGATCTTAAGAATAATAATACATGTACTAAGTTAAAGTGTTAGCTACTGTGTTAGTAAATTGTGAAAAATAAAAGAAGTGCTGTGAAGAGAAAGGAGTTTTATTACAGTAAACGCCTCTTTGCTGTGCACCTATACTATAATTCTTTAATATTCCTAAAAATCTAAAAGCAACAAATTTCAATAAAATTAAAAAAGTATTGTGTCGTGTGTTTGTGACTTACTAAATATGCCTCCAATAATAAGGCGGTACGAAGTTCACCGGGTCAGCTATCTTATATATAAAAATGAATAAAAAAGAAAAAAGTGACGTTAGTTCTGTCAAACAAATTTAATGTCATCATATGTCATTTCAAGTAGGAACAAAAAACTGCCACTTTACAAATCTTTTTGACAGGACGAAGTCTGTCGGGTCCGCTAGTCTCATATATAAATAATGGTATTTATTGCATTAACGCGTCGAAGTTGTGTCGTTAATATTCGGTCAATTGGTGTTATTTCATTTGGTGGCGTAGTAATAGCGGCAGGATATAAATATCGACATTACTTGATTGGAAATACTGTAGGCGACAATTTATTCCACAGACAAGAGGTTCCATGGAAAGACGTACTTTTTTAGACTTCCTTCAAGGTGATGATTTTGAACGTTTTCTCTCGTGAAGTGATGGGGGAAAGAAGTGACTGGCAGCAATCCGAACTATTCCTCTCAATTTATCTTAGCATATGCGGTAAAGCATGCATAACAAAAAATATTTTCAGGGTGGAAATATTTTTTGTTATGCATGCTTTACCTGCTTTACCATGCATAAAACTATATACTTAACTCATTTGTCCGCTCCATATTAGAGTATGCATCTACAGTATGGAACTCCTAATATAAAAAAATATATTAATCAAATTGAGCGAATCCAGAATAAGTTTGTTAAGTACCTTGCCTTGTGAAGTATCTTGCCTTCAAGTGCCATAAACTACGGAACGATTGTACGCTTCCCACTTTGATCTCGTTGGAAAATCGACGTAAGAAAAGGGATTTGTTGTTATTGTTTAAATTGATTAACAATTATTTAGATTCTCCTTATTTATTAAGTAATATTTCATTCAGATGTCCTCGATTGTGCTCCAGAAATATGTCGTCATTGTTTGTACCCCCACTTAGAAGAACAAAATATTGTAGGAATACTATTCTGCATCGATCGTGTTCTTCTTATAATAATAATTTTGTGACTTTCGATATTTTTGGACAAACTATCGCAAAGTTTAGAAATAGTGTTCGAGCACACCATACGTCATTAATATCCGTATCCCTAAGTTGCAAAGTATACATAATTACAACATAATATTCTAATAATATTGTAACTATAGATTTCTAAATTATGTCCCTACTGAAATGCTTGTGAGAATGATTTATAATGTCATTATTGTTTATTGTATTCATAATAGGTTGTGCTGCGATCTACTTATTTTGTATGTATGCTCTATTAATTAAGGGGAAACTTCACTGGTAATTGATATATGTTTTTATGTACTTTAGTTGTAAGTAAAATGAAAACTGTTTGTTTCCCTAATAAATAAATAAATAAATAACGAGGGCATCTCTACACAGCACTAAGGTGACAAGCCGACGTGAAATATCTGGGTAGTCAGCGAAGGTAGATTTATTTATTTATTTAAGTAGGTTTACGATTGGTTGGACTGTAGGCTTTTACGTTTACGTTTTCATGCAGGAAAAACGAAAAGACTTGTCGTAAATAAAAAGATAAATTTAAGGCTTCAATAAACCGATACAACCGTTGCTAGTTTCTATTACACACGTCCATTGGCCTTTCGCTTTAAAAACGCTCAAATGTACACACAGCAAAGCGTGGAACTGTACATATTGACTTTGATAAAGCTTTAACGTCGTTCGGAAAAGTGACGGATATCGTACTGAAAATATAAGCAGGATATGCTGCTGTATATACCCACTCTGTATCGGGAGTCAATAAAACACATACAAAGGGTCTAGTTAGCGCTGGATCAAACGCATACATATTAATAGGATGGGATCAAACTAATACTGGGGGCCGTCATTTAATTGTCACGAGCTGGAACGTGTGTGAGCAGCTTTAATTCCATTAGTCGGTAGAATAATGAGGCAAGTATCCGACGGATGTATTTAATTTGCCTTAATGTAGCTTTACACTGTTTTTTGCAATCACATTGAGTGTTATTGATAAATTATTATATTGAACTAGCGGACCCGACAGACTTCGTCCTGTCAAAAAGATTTGTACAGTGGCAGTTTTTTGTTCCTAATTATTTTATTGATAATATCGCATAGCCAACCAAATCGCAAAAAAAGTCTAAATGACCTATTACATTTTGTGGCTATTCAATTTTGGAACGTGACATTAAATCCTCCAATGATGTATTCTGTGCTCCAACGCACGCACGCACACTGTTTTGATAGATATGATTGAATTTCAACTATATGTAGCGTTAATAAAGCGCAAATTGACTCTTTGATGTTAGGAACACACCTTCATTGCTTAGACAACAGCGAGTACTTGCAATATGAACTTTATACAAAAACAATAAAGCTCAATTCGACTGTACGTTTTAGTTAGAAAACGTTTGCATGGGAAAATAAAAGGGCTGTTTTTAGCGTATTTCCGATAATTATTCGAATTTTTCTCATTGTAAAAACCCTCCTTGAACTTCAACGAACATTAACAAAAAAGAATTGGCCAAATTGGTCCAGGCGTTGTTTGTCATCTATTTTTATATATAAGATTAGTTAACAATATCATGATTTGCTGACTTCTTTCGCAATAAGCAGCAGTACTTTTATTGCGTTAGCGTAGCCTTAGACAAAGTTTGTTCCGTGTCAGCAACATATTAAGATTTTCATTTGTATTACGAAAGCCGCTTTAATTGCAAGCGACGTTAGAGTCTCAAGATCATCATCCAAAGTCTGACAACTTGCTGTATGTGTATCAGATATACGAATATCAATAATGCACTTAGGAACACACTACAATGCAATTGACCCATGTCATTAAGTCCGAGGAGAAACTTTGCCTCCTTATATGCTTTCTACCGCTTCTGAAACGGTTTATTTCCGAAGAATTGTTTGACATTATACCAAGAGCCAACTTCTATCATCGTAGCACTCGTCATAGGTAGAGTGTTCATTCTCAAACGCTGCAACCCAAGTCAGACACGTTACGGTGTCTGCGAAATTTTCTTGCGCGTATGTTCCGATTGTGTAATGAGTTGCCTGCCAACGTTTTCCCGAAGATTACAGTAAGGGGTTCTTTAAAAGAAAGGAAATGCAGTGTTGCAGTTTGCAGGCTATGTTGCAGGCGTCCATATGCTACGGTACTTATCATCTAGCAGATCGTAAGTCTTTTTATCACTATATTGATACAAAGTAAAAAAAAATGCAAGACTAGTACCGAAAACACAGCACCACCAAAGCTGTATAAATTATCTAACTTACCTTTATAAGAACGTCTAAAGTAAAATTGAAGATCCGGTAATCACATTATACTATGAAACTGCATCATACCTGAAAAAAGAGAAAAGAAAGTCAGGTAAGTAATATTCTGAAATCGTTTCCATGTGGTTAAACTGATGTATAAGTCCTTTTATTATCATAACTTTCATCATCATAAGTTATGATAATCTCATATTATATGCTCAGGATAGGTCTTGTATTTACGTAAGTCAGTTTAAATAATCAGCACCACGTTAAGGTATACATTTTAACTACAAAAACAGCTTTTATGACGTAGAGAATAAAGGCGGTCTCAAGATCAACATGTATGGTCAGATTTGCAGTTGTGTAAACTTTGTTTGAATAAACGAAAAAAAATATTTCATATATATTATACATACATATATCAATATTTTTAATAGTAATAATAATGAACAACCATGACTAAGGTACTAATGCTCGCATTCATCACACAAATATCTGCCCCTGCCGGGGCTCTAACTCGACTACGGAAGTTCTCAAATTAAAAATATCACGCATTCCAATAGGGAATTAATCTCTTTTTTTGAAAAGAATCTTAATTTGATCCTTGCGTGTCAGTAAACCATATAGTAAAATATAAAAATTTTATACACTCGTTAAGTACTATAAAAATTGCATTAAAATTTAATATTTTCAAATTTCGCGCGTATATAGACGAAGGCGCCGCACGAGTTGTTACTCTGTAGCGATGACGTCAATACGGCATGTAAATAATAAACAAAGCTCTATGTTTGATGCTATGTATTATTATATAATATTATTTAATTTAAAAATGAATTATTATCTTTTATATATAAACAACTAATAAAGGAATAATAATAAAAGAGTAATACTGTAATAACTCGGCAAAACAATTTCGGGATTTGCAGCAAAGAATTTTCCGACCATTAATGCATTTATTTTTGGTAATTCGTACTATCTCCTTTTACAAAACTGCTTTCCATAGTGTGATTCACGTGCGATTTCAATTTAACTTACGTATTTATAAACGTTCTCTTACATTAAAAAAGCAACCTACAAACTTCTTTGCGGCTTTATACGTACTATGATTCATAATGACATTGACACGCATAAGTTTACAGTACCTTATGACGTCACGACATGGCGGCCTATGTTTCGCTCTTGTTTTACGTATAGATTAAAAAAGTGAATACTTTGAAACTAATTTTTAATTATTTTTGTTATTTTATGTACTTAAACACGATGGTTCGACTATTTGTGCATAAGCTATCATAGTTATATGCTTTTAGATCTTTTCTAATATAGAGGGAAGTACCCTATTGAAAACGCAGTATATTTTTTTAAAGTAATGTATTCATACAGATTACAGTTATTATTGTCCTAAACTGCACTAGCGCATCGAACATATGCCGCTCGAATTCGGGCAATTGGTGTAGTTTTATTTAGTCGAATATTAGTAGCGAGGGAGTGCAGACGTCATTCCTCGCTTCGATTCTATGTTTGGTTAACGCTATCGTCTCATCCTTTTGTATGATCTGTTTGTTTCACAAATGACTATATTTAATATTAGAAATGAAGAATGTACATGCAAAACTCTATCAGTTTTTGAACTTATTGTACCATAGTATTGTGTCGTCTTTCGTAAAAATTATTGCCTCAAACCATAGTAATTCGTATTATAGTTTCTAGATTACAATCCCATTTCTGTATACTCAATTACAACATATTATTTTACTAGCGGCGCGCCCCGTCTTCGCACGAATGCAATGCTGACACTAAATACACTACAGAATAAGTAAATACACTTTTCTTCAATTCCATTGAAAACCAAACACCCTTATAACATGACAGAATTTCTACAATAGATTAACAATGATGTGTACCACATATTTGCAGACTCCCAAACACACATTTCACAATGTTTCAGGACTTTCGCATATCGTCAGCGTAAAGCCGCGCCCTTATTCAAACTTTTTAGGAACTGCGATGTACTTGGAGGTTCACATTAGGGACACAATTAGGGAGTTTTGCCCTTTTATATACCTTTCTGATACACGTGCGTCTCTAATAAGTTGGCAACACGGAAACGCACTCTAGGACTACATTATTCATTCATTCGTCGATTGTTGAGACTGAAGAGGGATAAGGACAGAATAAGAAACTACAACTCTACATAAGAAAGTTCCCCAAAACACTTAGCTACATTGGTAGAACTAATAAAAACTGTTTTATTGATTACTGAATCACAGCTAATAAATGTGCCTATCGAGAGATCGTTGCTAATCTATTAGACCTTAGTTGACCACCATGCCCGATGCAGATTGGTTGTTAATCAACGACATTATTCATTCATTCGTCAATTGTTGAGACTGCAGAGGGATACGTTTCCGTGATAAGGACAGAATAAGAAAAACTACAACTCTACAGTCATAAGAAAGTTCCCCAAAACACTTAGCTACATTGGTAGAACTAATAAAAACTGTTTTATTGATTACTGAATCACAGCTAATAAACGTACCTATCGAGGGATCGTGGATAATCTATTATACCTTAGTTGACCATCAAGCCCGATGAAGATTGGTTGATTATACAAACCTTTGAAGTTCATCGCAGAGTAGGTATGCATGATGTGTTTTTCACCAGAAGCATCAGATAAATGTAAATATACAATTCGAAATATCACAAATACATTGGAACATGGCAGAATCTATTCAGGGCCTTGTAAACTTTTCGATTCGTAGACCAGTGGTGAAACCGCAACAACAACTAGTTAGGGTCCTTTTTTTTATTCCCCCTGAGGAAAATGCATTAAGTTGCATACCCCGGCTGTGGCGAGCCGGCGGTTATGTGGGGCTCTCCTCCCCAGTAGGGGGAGGCCTACCCACTAAAAATCTCAGGAATGGCCTTCCTCAGGCATGTAGGGAGCCCCCGGGAACACCAAGCTACTTCCGGGAACCACCAGCCTCCGCTCCCTCGTCGATACAGGGGAGTCCTCGGGGGAGGCTTGCCGCAATCAATGCCGGCGGAGACAGATCTCGCCCGATTTCTGCGACCAAGACTCGGCGCTCGGAGGCCCACGCGGGGCACTCTGCCAGCGTGTGCTGGGCCAAGTCGAGGTCGGATGCGCAGTGGTGGCAATGTGTGGATCCCTCCCAACCTATTCGACACAGATACTCACCGAAGCAGCCGTGCCCGGTTAGTATCTGAGTCAATTGGTAGGTGACCTCCTCCTTCCCGTGGAGCCAAGCTTCGAGGTGCGGGAGCACGGCACCGACCAGTTAGGGTCCTAACCTATTAGGACTTTAAAAAATATGCTAGTGGACTGTAAACACTATAATTGATAAATATAATAACTAGTAAATTTATTTTAATTGACTACAATTGTACAGTGTCGTCCGTGAACATAAACTCGATCGCGTCTTCTGATCTCGGGCGACCTGTCGCTTGCCGCGGCTGCGAACGCAGGGTTTATTTGAGTACATTAAACTGTACTCAAATAAATCCAAAAAAGACTTGAAGAAAAACGAAGCCAGCGGTACACTAACGGTGGGCACACGATGACTGCGGGGAAACTTGAAGGCGTTCGTTTGTTTGTTCTCCCCAGAATGGGGTGAGGGATGCAGTGTCAATGGAGTTAAATTAAAAGAAATTGTAGGGAGTCAATAACTGTGCAAAAAATGGAACTTCTATGGACTCGTCATGACTGTCGGTCTGTCCGTCCGTATGTCACATCTACTTTTTGACGAGACAATAAGAACTGTACTGTTGAAACTTGTTAAGTAGACGTATTCTAAGAATCACATTAAGATTTTCGCACAAAAATAGAAAACAGTAAATTTTGAGGGTATAAAAATACATAGAACTGAGTGTCAACAATTTTTTTTTCACCCCTTACGTGTGGGGTATTTATAGTTGTCTTCAAAAGTACCTAATATTGAGGTTCCTAATATTTTTTTTTTCTAAACTGAATAGTTTATGTGAAACACTTTCAAAATGCTAAAATGTGTGTGTAAAAAAAATATATGATTTACATTACCGCGCACTTCCACCTTCCACCGAAAGTTGGTTTGAACCATATCTAGTAAATAGTTTTTTTTTAATAAGTCATAAATAATAAATGTAATCCTTCATTGTTGACGCCGTAATCATTTCACTTACCGCAAAAATACCTGACCTATTTGAAAAAAAAAGTACTTTTCTTTGTTAAGCCAAATGAGTCTTTATTCAGTGTCAGTACAAAATTTTAACTTGTTCTTTTATTACTTTTTAATATAAAAATTATTACAGGGCAATATAGAATGCGTTGTAAAAAATGGCTGCCAAGCAACGCTAAAATACGAGTATAAATATTATCGTGGGAAACTCGTTGGCGCAGTGGCTTGCGTGTATGAGGTTATAATCGCCATGCCAATTACTAGTAGAGTCTCACGTCACGTTTTCCTTCAAATTTGTGAGTATTTTGTTTTTTTTTTTAACAACACCAATTATTTATCTTTAAATTTGTAAAGCTTCAGCTAGAGCTACTATTATTAGTCTTTTTATATGGAGCTAAGATGTTTTTTCTATAGAAACACTTTTAATTTTTATTTTTGACGACCTCTGCACTCCTGTGGTTAGTACACCGCCATTTTTGAGGTCCCGGGTACAAGTCCTGGTGTGGGCAGATGTTTGCGTGATGATGCGAGCATTTGTAACCTAGTCTATCCGTTACCCTAGATCCCATAACACGAGCCTTACAGAGCTTACTTTGGGCGAGGCTAATTAGTGTAAGTCTAAAAAATATTAAAAAAAATTAATAACCAAAAATCCAAACTAATAATATAATTTCGAAATTAAAATAATTTGTTAACAAATTAGCCTAAATTGTATAAAGTTTCAAAATTGAAGATGACTTTGATATGGGTTCTTGTAATTTAAATAAACTGGTCTTGTGACATTTAAATTGCAATGTACAACCAAAATGTATAACAAAAATAAACAGCTCAAAAATTTTGAAGCAATGCAATATGTTAGATGCAAGGGCTTCCGAAGTAGATCTAACGGAACCAAATCAACCTTACCGAATGAAAGTGCCCTAACTTGCACTAGAGGAGCATGGCAGAAAGCGGCAAAAACATGATTTCCAAATCCCGAAATTTTAAAGCCAGAAGTGAAGTGGTAGTCTTCCATTGGCCCAGGCCAAATACATAAAACGAAACAAAAAACAAGCCAGATAAAGCCAAAGGACGATAATGATGATGACGTTAAATGTACAAATGAAAACAATTGTAAAGTAAATTTCATTAACATTAAAAAAAATCACACAATACACCATCTATTACCAAGATCAAATAAGGTTAAAGACTGAATATTACATCTGATGGGTCTGACGATCTTCTTCTTGATGGTTAATCAATTGATCTTGATGGTCAAGATCAGATGGTCAATTTAATTCATAATCTGCAATATAATATTTAAAGCTATGAGTTGTTTTAGTATTACGCACATTGATTAAATTTTAAGCCCTTACACCATCTTATTAATACTATACGTTCTTGCGTCTTTTGTCTCTTTTATCTCTGGCAAAAATGGAGTAAAGCTATAGTTTATAATCTGTGTCAGAAATTCTGCGCTTGCTGAATTTACACTCAGATATTATAACATATACGAAGCTTTGGTCGCATCCACAAGTTATATGATATGACAAGTTTCCTTCCTCTTGCGAGAGTAACGCTATTGTCGTCTTTATGCCTTGAGAAATAAATACCAAACTGGCTTAGTTTCAAAGCACCGCAGTTTAACTGCAGCACACTTCTTTATGGCCGTAGTGCTAAAAGCATTTTGTTATCGAATTTGTTGTTTTATGTTGGCATTATTGTAACATGAAATAGCTCTTAATGATTGTGGTGAATACATAAGTAGTTCTTTGTTGAACTCAATATACCTTGTAAGTATAAAGTTATGCCGTAAGCCATTTTCAATATATAACATTTTTTTAAACTGAATATATCTTTAGAAATTTGTATTTTTTAACTAAATGGTATTTGTTTTTTTTTCTTATTTGAAAAACCTTAATTTATTTTTTAATGCGGTAGATATAAAAATAAGTAATATATTAGTGATAAATTTTCTTAGCTAGAAATTATCAAACTATTTAACAACTACAAATAAAAAAATTCCTTGAAATAGCAATTTTTGTGAATGTTTTTTGATATTTTTTTTTCAACAATAGAGTACCTTATAGCGTGAAATGAAAACCTACAGTATTTTGAGGTTACCTATATCAAACAAATAACATATTATTTCAAGTAATATTCAATCATAATATGTACTAGAATTAATTTAACTTTATTTTGCATAACATACAGTTGTGTATTGAAATATGAATAACCCAAAACAGTTGAACTAATTTGAATATTCACTTATATTATTGCTTATATATTATTCCATTAGTTTTGAATATATTACACGCAGTTCATATTAACTCAACTCTTAAAAAATCCATAGAGTTTCATTATTAAATGAATTATGCAAATAAAATATAACGAGGAATATATTTTTGTTTTCATCATATTACGTCATTCAAATTCTTACTCACTTTTAGCTAATTTTAATGAACGATTCATTGATTATTTATTATTGAGGCAGCCAGAAGTTCGCTCGTTAATTATAAACTCAGATAGCTTACACATAGATTGAACAAAATCTTAATTCAGTTCGACTCCTTTTCAATGGCCATGCTTTTATTCCGCTAAAATCATCACGAGCACAATTTATTCCGTGCTCCATCTTTGTTCGGGTCGCTCGTGTCTCTTGTCCAGATAAGTGTTTTAGCCAAAATAAATTAAAGACAATAATCTAAATTTCCGAAGGCGACCCGATCCAATTGTCTTGTTGAAACCCGATTAAATCTGAGATTTTCAGCGATCACAATAATCTGTCCTTGGGTCCAAATTAAATTTTGTGTTTCGAATAGATTTGCAATTTTATTTCGAATTGATATTCGAAAAGTCCAGACTGATTGGAATTGTGAAGGGGTGGTAGATTTTTAATACTCCCGTTGGGTTGGAGAGTAAATTAAATTTTTGTAGCTATTGGTGAAGTATTTTATGTTTGTAACTTTAGTATATAACAAGCCCTTGTTGTTTGTTAATAAAACAATCGTTAATAAAACAACCTCGTTTAATAAAACAAAATAGATTTTTAATATAGCAACAAAATAAACTGGAGTGACAATGAAGGATAAATTCCGAAATAATGTGATAATGTAAAGTTTGCAGTCGGTGTCAACCATAAATCACAAAATGCAAGCTCGTGTTAGCCGTACTGACATCACAATCAAATAAGTCATTGATTAATTAGGACCCAGAACCTAAAAAAAATCGGGTGGGGCTGTGCGGGGGCACACGGCCGTTGGGTTTAACGTGAAACGTTATGTTAGGGAATCGCTTTTAAAGTAAAAGATTGAAATAAAAACAAGATTGATGATGTTTTGATTATTCTAATAAAAAACTCAATGTTATAACAGCGAGCTGACTATATAAGTGAAATATTCACACCACATTTTTGTTTCTAAGACTAATAGTTTTTTAATTATTAAGGTACGATGATATAGACCTTTTTGTTACGGTCCACTTTTTAAACCTGGTACCCGTATGTTTCGGCGCGATTTTAAAGAGGTTTCACGTCAATAACAGTTTGAACCTGTATGTTATCTTATAATCGATTTACGTATTATGTAGTAAAGAACATACAGAATAAACATATTTTTATTCTGAGAAACATCTGACAAATTCATCAGTATGCCTCCTTTAAATTGACCTAAATTTTGCGGTCTGAACTGATTAATTTTTAAACTGAACTAATTTTTAAATGTTTTTTTTTTATGTTTTCATTAAAACCAATTTAGTGACAGAAACGAGAATTAATTGACAAAATTTAGTCAATAACTCTTGCCATAATCCACTTTTGTCCGAAATCTCGAGTGCAAGTGGAAAAGAAAGGCGGAATAAAAATCTCATCAAAAACCAGGCGCTATCGACAACAAAAGACCCAAGGTGACTACCGAATAAATCTTTTTTCTTCTTAAACTCGTAACAATTGAAACAAAAGTAAATTATGGAAGCCTGCCGCCGGTCGCCGTGGAAATTATGAGAAATGGCAGGCCCTCTTATTGCATTATAACATGTCGGAACCAACTTGATTTTTGCGAGGAATGTTTCAAAGGTACCGAGTGTCCAAGAGCTCCATTGTTGCGAGTTTCCTTGTGCAATTTTTCTCGGTTGACCGTAATTTTTTTTCTTATGCAAATTTTGAAGATACGTCATTACCTTGTAGAGTATAATGAGATCCAGTGTGAAATGTTTATTAATGACTCGTATACAACTGATCGCCATATAAAGCCTAACCTTACCTACAAAAATACTAATGCATACGTAAAAACAAGAATTAGGTGTACAAATCCAGATTAGAGATTTCTAGGGCCCCCTTAGGCTACAGGCGCCAGTGAAAGAAGCTCGTTAAGGCATTTTGGATCATGTTTCTTTATTTCTATTTTTGAAATTAGGTAGGTAGGTGCTTGAAATACAACAAAAAACTGAACCTTAAATCATAACAATAATAAATTCTTGTTCACACTCATTTATAGTGAAAACAAGAATCACGCAAATACCGCCTGACATGATCTCACAATATAGGAATCGACTAACTGGATGATATATTAATTAATAATTTCGTATGTACTAATCGTATGTAATTATACCTAATCATGTTTAATTACTCAATTATAATTTTAAAACTCATTTTTGATTATGTTTTTTTATACTTACCGTGGAGAGCCATGCTTCGGCACGAATTGGCCGCTCGACCGGAGTGATACCACGCCTCACAGAAAACCGGCGTGAAATAGCGCTTGCGCTGTGTTTCGCCGAGTGAGTGAGGGTACCGGAGGCCAACCCCCTTATTCCCCTCTATTCCCCTTATTCCCCCTATCCCTTTTAAAAGGCCGGCAACGCATCTGTGACTCCTCCGGTGTTGCGGGTGTCCATGGGCAACGGTTATCACTTACCATCAGGTGATCCGTTTGCTCGTTTGCTGCCCTATGCCTATAAAAAAAAAAAAAAAAAAATACAATATTTTTTTTTTTTTAAAGATGAAGCGCTCGTGCGTTGCACACTTTGCACATATGGTAACGGGTTCCTTGCATTTGACTGAAATCATCTACTCAGATGAAGGTCCATTCCTGAATTATTAGGCTGTAGGAAAAGTTCGTCGATGGCATCGACGGATTGTGGCGGCCTGGCGTGCGCAGCTCGAACTACGGATCTGCGCCGGTGCCGTGCTCCCGCACCTCGAAGCTTGGCTCCACGGGAAGGAGGAGGTCACCTACCGACTGACTCAGATACTCACCGGCACGGCTGCTTCGGTGAGTATCTGTGTCGAATAGGACGGGAGGGATCGACACATTCCACCACTGCGCATCCGACCTCAACCCGGCCCAGCACACGCTGGCGGAGTGCCCCGCGTGGGCCTCCGAGCGCCGAGTCTTGGTCGCAGAGATCGGGCGAGATCTGTCTCCGCCGGCATTGATTGCGGCAATGCTGGCGGACGAGGGAGGTTGGAGGGCTGTAGCCTCCTTCTGTGAAGCAGTGATGCTCCAGAAGGAGGCCGCCGAGCGGGGTCAGGGATGGCCTTCCCTGGGGTTTTTAGTGGGTAGGCCTCCCCCTTCTAGGGAGGAGAGCCCCACATAACCGCCGGCTTGCCACAGCCGGGGTATGCAACTTAATGCATTTTCCTCAGGGGAACAAAAAAAAAAAGGAAAAGTTCGTCGAAAAATTAGGAAAAACAATGTTTTGTATTAATTTTCTTTATTAAAATTTGGTTTTAATTTACAATATAATCGCCGTCAGAACTAACGACAGTGCTCCATCTATTAGGAAGGTTGCTGATACCTCTGGCCCAAAACTCTGGAAGTTTAGAATCAAAAAATTATGTCACTTCTGTTTTCAGATTATTAAAATCTTTGATTTTTTTTTTACTTAAAAATGTTTTAAAGCTTGAATACGTGATAATCTGAAGGTGCCAAGTCGGGTAAATAAGGTGGATGAGGTACGGCTTCCCAACCGAGTTCCTCTAATTGTGTTTGAGTCTTTTTGGCGATGTGTGGTCGTGCGTTGTCTTGGAGGATTGATTGATTTTCCATAACTACAGAAAAAACGCACTGGTCGTAATTGTATAAGCCTCGTATGAAAGCCTAGGATGTTACTGTATATTTTCGAATTTCGAGATTGTTCCAGCAAAGAAAACAATCTTCGATTCTTTTTTTACAAGCTTTTATTTAGTTCACCTGCCCCGTTGTCTGTCGTTCTGTGATCAAATCTTGCAACTTAAATTTGATTCACTTCCCGTTTCCGATTAAGCTGAAATTTGGTATACACGTTTAGGTTCGGTGATAATGCATGATTAACTATGTGACGTCATTCTAAATCCAACATAGCGCGTATCCAATATGGCGGACCAATTATTTTTAAATGCGGAGTGCATTAAAAATAATTGTCCGTAATTAAAAACAATATGGGTATCAAATAAAAGGGCTTGCCAAGAATAACTAGAAAAATAATGTGACGTCATTCATAATCCAACATGGCGGCGTATCCAATATGGCGGACCAATTATTTTTAATGCACTCCTACAATATGATATCAAATAAAAGGGCTTGCCAAGAATAACTAGAAAAAAATAATGTGACGTCATTCTAAATCCAACATGGCGGCGTATACAATATGGCGGACCAATTATTTTTAATGCACTCCTACAATATGGTATCAAATGAAAGGGCTTGTTCTCAACAAGCCTGTAGAGGTACTAAAAAGTTAAAAAAATAAATTAAAGAAAAAAAAACCTTTTAAAAACAAGCTTTTATTATTTTTTATAAAATGAACTAAAAAGTTGAAAATAAAACGAACTAAAAAGTTAAAAATAAAATGAACTAAAAAGTTAAAAATAAATTATTAACACTAAAACTTTTCACCATACATAATTATTCAATCTAGTCCTCCCTCTTTATCATAGTCCCCATTTATAAATAAAAGCGTGTTACATTGTGATAGCTTGAGGAAAATGTTGTGTTGTATAAATGTAACACGCTTTTATTTATAAATGGGGACTATGATAAATAGGGGGGACGAGATTGAATAATTATGTATGGTGAAAAGTTTTAGTGTTAATAATTTTTTCGACGAACGTTTTCTACAACCTAATAGTTACAACCATTTACATATCACAAATTTACCATCTTATCAAATTTAACTTCAGCATAGAAAAAAGTAACACCGATCACAATCAACCAATGGGGACAGTAAATTTTCTTGTCAAAACAAACGTTACAAACAACAGGGACGTGTAGCCATTTGATTTTTCATTTATCTATTATATCGTCGTTATCGTTCGATTGTTGATGAGTGGGTCAGCCGCTCGTTGTTGCCGGCCGATCAAAATATAGACAATTTCTGATATCGAATGAGAGTGTTGGACGTCCGACGAATAATGCAAAAATATATATCCAGAGAATCATATCGCGTGTAATTGTAATTAATGTGTTTTTGACAGGGATGTTAGTTTCTAAATATAATATAACTAAAGTTCAATTTAATAAATGTACAAGTATTTTGGATAATCAAAAATTGTGCGAAAGAATCCAAATTTTTATATGTCAAATGCAAAATATTGTAGCAGAAAAAACTGTTTTCTTAAAAACTATGATATAGAAAAAATTACATTTCTATATGTCAGCAGTACAAGATATATATATATATATATATATATATATATATATATATATATATAACTACGTCACACACGCAGTTATATCGCATAAGAAAGGAGTCTGCATTACAAGAACGTACAAATTACTATGAAACAAATGAAATCAATGAAATCTTAAATTATTAATTCTTTGAATTAAGTTTTCATTGTTTTCCTTTCATTTAATTTATGAAGTTTGTTAGAGAGATTTGATCCTTATAATTGACCCTACCGATCGGTGCAATAAAAATACAGGGTGAAACTTTTGCAGATTTTAGTCGGTTCGATTACCAGATGGGGCAAGTGAATTTTCAAAAATCTTTGAATGCAGTTTTATTTCTTTTCAAAAATAAAGGAATGTTTCCTTTAAGTAAAACTTTCTATCTACAGTATTAAGAGTAATTCCCCTCCAAGTGGCATTACAAATTTCCATCCTGTATATCGAGGTCGTGGCTTTTGATTTTTTTTAAATACAATATTTTGATCTGAAATTGACCCAAGACAATTATTTGCAACAAGCATCAAAATAAATCAGATATTGGGTTAAATAATTAGAAAATTTCAAGACAAATATCATCATCATCAAAGTCATTTGCCCCTAGGTGGGGCAGAGGGCATCCACAGTGAATCTCCATCCCGCACGGTCTTGAGCTGCGCATTTGATTTCGCTCCATGTTTTTACGAACACGCTTGCGCTTTCCTTGATGATTCCAGTCTAGGGCTTGCCTCGGTATGTGGTTTGGAACCTTTCGGAGAGTATGCTCTATCCAACTACATTTACGGCGTTTGATCTGCTGGTTGATCCGGACTTCATCATAACGTTCCCAAAACTGCTCGTTGAGATTTTTTCTGGCCAGTAAATACCCAGGATGCTGCGAAGACATCGGTTAACAAAAACCTGGAGTCTGTGTGAGATGTCCTTTAACAATGTACAAATATAATGACTACATATCAGTTTTCTAAGTGTAACCACAGCCGAAAAGAATTAGTAATTTCTATGTTTGTTCGCTCTGGACACGTTCCTTTAAATTCAATATTGGTCAAGTTGATTTATGAGAAATCGACTTAAGTATCGTATTCGATTATAGTATTTCTAAAATGAATGACAATTTATGTCACTTGCTCCTATACTGAGTTTTTTTTATTCTTTTAATTATATATGTCTACTCCACGGACTCGTAGTCCGTGCCTTTTTTAAACTGTCCTCGTTTGGATCTACTACGTACTGTACGTACAGCGTCATATTATCTTATAATACTATTCCGTGACTTAACATTAACGTGAGTTGCGCAGCACTTACTTATCTAACAATAGTACTTTCTTATCTAATAACTATCCTAATATATACCTACATACAACCATTTAACGTCGCCTATACTGAGTTTAGAACGCATAAGATTGTATAGAGATCTTGAAGAATACTAGCAGACTTAAATGGTACTTATTACTACTCTATCAAAATTTAATATTTCACATTTTAAAGTACCAAATATACTCCTCATCTGTAATATTGTGTAAAACATAATAAGCATGATGTTTATTTATGGTAAACATATATGTTATTAAAGAATTACAAAAAGTTTCTCTTTAGATCTTGGCAATATGTCGCCACACGCTTAGAGTCGGAAAGCTGAGGCAGTCGCCTTCATTCCTTATTGTTATACTGTTTGGAGCTCTCGCATAAAACTTTACTAACCGAGACAATATCTTCTTCCGCTTAGAACTCGTTCTAACTTAAAAATAATTATAAATATAATTGCATAACGAATATTTTTGAGAAGAAACTACAAATATTAATTTTTTGAAGTTAATTACTTAGATCGTAAGTAATAAATAAAATTTTCACTTACATATATAGTTTAATTGAAGGTAATGTATGTGTCTTTTGTTATGGGATCTATAGTAACGGATAGACCAGAATTTATTCATCATAAATAAATATTTTTTATTGGAAATATCTATATTAACAGCCATGATTATGGACCCAAATGCATCATTCAAACCAAATCACCGGATCTCGAACCTGGGATCGATGATTACATTTTGAAACGCGTATACTGAGGTCGTCAAAATTATAATTCTCATTTTATAAAATGTAATGATTAATCATCATTCAATCTATTTTCTGTTTTAAGCATTAACATAGAAATGAATAATAAATTACTAATACGTATATCGTTATTCAAATGAAGCGACAGTTGATTATATATTTCACCTTAAATGATAAAACATAAAATGTAAGAAAACTGAAAATACAGCCTGAATAAGACATAATAATCAGCCATTATCTTATAAAAACGGACAACGATAAATAAACTTAATGTTACCCTAGAAAATAATAATGCGTTGTTCATATTTTTTTGTAACAGCTGAGCCATTTTCCTCATAACCTACTTATTACATTTTCCATTACATTTTCCATCACCTTTTTAACTGAAATCCTGAAGTGGTTTTATATTGATAGAACATGGAGTGATTCTAATCACTTAACTTTAAAAAGAAGTAGTGTTCATAAATTGACTTTTAAAGACTGAAGAAATTTTTTATCAAATTAAAATAACTAGACAGGTTTTTCTTAGTGCACTAATTTCTTTAATGTCACTTACAGACGTAAACATCAAATAACTACATAATTTTCCTAAAGTGCTACTTAATTCTGTACGTTCAGCATATTAAATTGAAAATCATTATAGGAATCAGAAAATATAAAAAAATTAATCTCCTCCCAGAAAAAACTTATAAATTAAATTAGAATAGATTATTTAATATATAATTATTATAGATTATTATATTTACATACTAACAAAGTCAGTTTACTACACTACTATGCTATAGCGACATCTATCGAATGCTTTACCACATAATGTCATAACTGCTATTGTAAAAATATAATTCCGATACTTGTAGGATTATCGCTATTCCTATGTTTACTTATTCCTGATGATCTATGATACCTGTGCAGTCCTCACAGTAAATACGACATGTATTAACTGTGAGGTAAAAAAGTAAAAATTTACATTATTCTGTGGCATCATATGTGTGAGTAAATACATAGAATACAGTATATAATTTCAGAGTTATGCAGCCTAACACACAGCGACACAATAGCCGCTTTGTAACACCGAAATACCAAGACAAACATTTCTGATTCAAAAGCTAGCTTGGCACTATGAAATATAAAATATATAATCTGAGTGACATCCTGTAGGATCTTCAATTTATTATTCGTGCCGGTAGAAGATACTTAGATATTTTTTCTGACAGCAAATTGTGAAAACAATCTGTGGTAATATCCTATTTTGGTGAATGCGTGAGAATGTAAAATTAAAAGTCTGTTACGATAATTACTAATATAATAAGTTCACCACATACTATTACACACGAAACACAGAAGGTAGAAGTAACAAATTAAATACTAGCACAACACTAAAACTACAGTTTTTAAATAAAAAAGCAACACATATAATTAATATAATTATTTCGCAAGCGTACGAGTAATCGGTAGCACAAAATGAGGCAGCATACATGCGCGTACCGTGTCTATCTTGATTGTTTGATGCTCGTCATTGTCCGGCGCAACGAGTTGCGCGGCCGCAGCCGGACAATGTACCTTAGCGCCGCGCCATCGCGGATCACGCTGGCTATATAAATATTATTTTCAACACACTTCCTCATAAAGTGGCTCTAATCCCATGGCAATTAGGCACATAATGACACCTATAATCAAACTGTGACTTTTTCATTACTATTATTCACGAGTGAGTAATAGGTTTTTTTTTAATATTATTGGTTGAGTTACGCTTACATGTGCGCTAAAAAGCTATCCGTGAAAAGCCCAAAAAAAAGAAACCTCATTTTTTAGTCTATGGCCGATGCGCGTGCATAGGAAAACTAATTAATTTTTCCCGCCATTACGAAATTTATTAGTCTATGGCCGATGCGCGCGCATAGGAAAACTGATTAATTTTTCCCGCCATTACGAAACATTTTTCACAACTCGTCTCGTTTTCTCTTTTGAAGTTATTTAGTTAGTTATTAATTAAGATGTCTGCAAATACAATTTATGAAGAAAAATAGTTAATTATAATTTTACTAACTGCACATTTACTAATTGTTTCTCTAAATAAACTTTTTATCTACTATGTAAAATGGTTTTTTATTTAAGTATTATTTTATTCAGAAGTGTGTTGAAAAACGTTGTATGATACACGTGTGTATTGATGATTACCGTCCTCGGCTCCTTAAGACCCTCGCCTGACGGCTCGGGCCTCAATGCGCCTCAGCGGTGATCACCAACATCACACACTTGTACCATCATGTACTGGTTTTTAGATATTATTTTTTTAGTGTAGATATAATAATATTGTAGATTTCAGTTAATGATAGCTCTAAATAATTTTATCATAGATATTTTATTAATATTTATTTTTAATGTATGTAAATATTTTATACATATATGAGTGTCTAGGTGTGGAGTTACCAGGTAGCCTATAAATCTATTTTAATCAGTAATCAATCAGAACTCTATAATGATAATTGAATTTTTATAATTATAATAACACGTACATTATAGTAAACCATGTTATTTATTGTATCAATTTTGCATGCCTACTTACGGTTGAATACGGTTCTTCTTCTTTCTCCTGCCTTGTTCCCTATATTATTTGTGGGCGGCGCAACATGTCTTCCTCTTTAACTCTCCTCTATTACTCAGCATTTCACACTCTCCCTTCTTCAACATATCATCATTCATACAGTCCATCTATCTTCTCTTCGATCTTCCTCTCACTACATACCCATCCACTTTCATTTCCATAACTTTCTTAGTAACATGATCATTCTTATCATCTTTTGATGAGGCTTGTCAGAACACTAACAGTACAGAACTGATAGGTATGCAGACTCCTGGCGTAGTCATAACCATATTTTTTAATATGTGAAGTTGAAATATTTAGAATCAATGACAACAATTTTCTTACTACTTTTTACCGTGGGAGAGCTATGCTTCGGCACGAATTGGGCCGGCTCGACCGGAGTGATACCACGGCCTCACAGAAAACCGGTGTAAAATAGCGCTTGCGCTGTGTTTCGCCGAGTGAGTGAGGGTACCGGAGGAACCCACCCCCCCTTCCTCCCTTATTCCCTTTTAAAAGGCCGGCAACGCATCTGTGACTCCTCTGGTGTTGCGGGTGTCCATGAGCATCGGTTATCGCTTACCATCAGGTGATCCGTTTGCTCGTTTGCTGCCCTTTCCCATAAAAAAAAACTTTGTTTAAGATTTAGTTTCCAGAGCTTGATTTTTCCAACTTTAAACTAAACCAATCTAACGAACAGTTTCAATATTAAAATTTTAAAAACTCAGCCCGAAGCAGACTATCCGTGTTCTCTCTCTGGATCTCGAACAACTTGTGTAGAAGCCGATCACTCGATTTCTTCGCTAAGCTTGTCGTCAAACCGTATGTTTTGACTAGTTATTTTTCGAATTTCAAATATACATTTACGAGTATTTGACACTCATACGGAGAAAGTAAACATCGAGAGGCAACTCGCATACACTTGCGAAGAAATTCAAATATGTCGACGTCGACGATTCGCGATTGCGCGTTAATACAGAAAAGTTGTTTTATTATATTTACCATAAATATTACTTGCTTTAGAAGTTTCCTTCTGTTTCAAAAAGTTTACATCTAAGTTGTTTATTATCATCACAACTCACATCCGTTTATATCCGTCCTATTAAAGTCCTAATATTTTTAAGGAAATATATGGTCAAACACGTTGGCCTGTTGGTGGTGACGCTATATACCTTTGGATTTCTTCGAAACTGTAAGCAAATATTCCCATTATGTTTTCATTCACCGTAGAAGCGTTGGATGAATGTACACGTAAGAAAAATAAAGAACATGGCAGAATCCACCCCGGGCCTTCTGTATCACTAGATTCGAAAATGAATACACAGACGAAAACGCCCCCGACGATATTTCTAATATACATTAATGTTCAACAAGCATCTGTAATAATTAGGAGTAATTTTATATAAATATAAAGTGACGCGCAAGAAAGTACTCTATGAATAACATAAATAGAAATAATATTTCATATAAAAATGAAGAAACATCAGTTAAGTATGATATTAAGTTAATCTGCTGTTCGTCTTACAATGTCAACGTATACTAAGCCAGTCTATAGAATTCTCGCTGAAAAAGAACGACTTGAAAGCTGAATAAATCCTTAGACATTCAGAAATAAAGTTTATTTTAGTGCTGCGTAAGCTCAGACCAATGATAGTAGCTTTGCTGAGACTAAAAGGGTAGAAAACAAATGTTTATCATTTTCTAAGTGGAGCTCGAAACAGAAGAAGCTTGCTACGCAATTCTATCACTTAAGGCCTTTGCTTTAAGGCGTAATGGTTAAGCGTTGCGAGATTTATCTAGATAGGCGCCTAGCAAAAGCCGCTATAGATATACTATAGAAACACAGTAGCTCCTAATCCCAAAGCATGTTTAAAGAAATTCCTGCTACTCAGGAAGTTTTGAATGATCTAATTTATCAGAATTCGTAAACAATGGAATCGCCTGGATATATCTTGTACTCTTCGATCGCTTGAGTGTAGTGTTTTATTGTCTTGACTTAGGTAAAATGCTTAATTCCGAAAATGTAGTATTTCAATGCAATTTTTTAAGCTATTTTCATACGTCTTGAAATTAATGAAGGAATGTTCTTTATAAAATAATTCATAGAGATACTCTAATCAACCGAACAATAACGACCTCAAAATCGAAGAATTCAAAATAATCAGTAATTTCTTAGAAGGTGTCGTAAAAAAGACTTCAAGTGTCATATTCCTCAATCTATACTTATAATATATAATATTGTATATATAATATATAATAATAAATCTGCAGAGAGTATAACCGTTATAGGAACAAGAACTGTATAAAACTGAGATCTATTCTAGCTAACTTAACGTTGCTTACATACAAAATACCTTATAATATTCTGAGACTCCTATATCTATCTCTAGCACAATCCGCCATCGACTATGGTCTGAGTAGTTATGGGAGAACCTTTAAAACATACACTGAAAAAATATTTAAATTGCAACTAAAATTACTGAAAACAATTGTACCAAATCGTCTGAGATATTGAGTTATTTCCATATTGCAGTGTATTAAACATATATCAAAGATTTAAAAGCTCTGTCCTAAACGAATACATTCATAAAGTAGACTGTCTGACCAAACATGAGAGGAATAGTAGATTAAGACTGTTGGATTATATTCCTAGATTTCGGTTACCTAACTGTAATAATTTATATGGTGAGCGCACCTGGGAATATATGCTACCAATGTTTTTTAACGAGCTCTCAGACTACAATTATGAACTGATCTGTAACAACGCTGACAAATGTTTAAAAATTATGCGCAATATATATTTAGTAAACCCTAGCTGATCAGGTCAAATTGTTTATTATAGTTAATGTTGATGTAATGCATAGTACCTAGTATATAATATATAGTAATGTTGATAGTTTAGTGTCAAAATTAGTTCCAGTCAAAAAAGGGAACGACAGATTTAAACCTTTTTTTTTTATGTGATAGGGGGCAAACGAGCAGACGGATCACCCGATTGTAAGCAATTACCGCCGCCCATGAACGCCCGCAACACCAGAGGAGTCATCTCTTGGTTTTCGTTCGCTGGTATGTTTTGTTTTTTGATTGGTTATTAGTATGATATGTAATTATTAAATAAAAAAAAACTACTCAACGGATTTTAACGTAACTTGGTACAATTATCATAATCCTGAGCTGGATAAAGTATACTTTTAATCACGCTTCAATCAATATGAGCAGAGCAGTGAGGGGAAATATTCGGAAAACGGAGAAGTTACTCCATTTTTTAAGGTTCGTCGCGTGGGGCATACTTAATGGTTAAAGCTACACAGAAATCATGTATGACGGACAATAACACGTGTAACTCCCGATAGCTTAGTAGTACGAAGCGCTTTTGATTATGTTTGTCTACTCTTACGTTTATAACTTCGTTGGAGACTCTAACTAACATTCGCCCAGAAAATGAACAAAACAATACAGCCGTAATAATCTTGACACCAAGCGTAAGACAGCGGTACATTACGAAGCCTTAATAAGTATGACAGAAATCTAATATCGGATTTGGTAATGGTTGAATGATTCCTCATTCCTTTTCGTTAGTGCCATTGAAAGGTATTTGAACGTGAAGGTAAATAATGAGGTCGAATGTCATACGTCGAAGGCAGTGGATACAATAGTACGTATTACGCAGATTACTTGGACATACAATGATAAGGAAAATACTGTTGAAGTCGTGTAAACGTGTTGAAGTCTGACACTGATGCCTTTCATTAATAATGATATATTTTTCGTTAAAACAGATTCGGAATTGAAGAATGTCCAAATTTCTCTCTCTTACACCCTTTTCTGGCATAGAAACCAAAGTAGAAATAATGATCTAGTAACTAGATCATTATTAGTAGATTCTAGTTGAATAAATCAACACGATCAACATCCGTATTACGAGAAAATTCCTTTACTACAAAAATATTTCCCCAAAATTGAAATTACAAGTTATACATTATCTCCCAATTCCCTTGGGTAGGTTAGGTTAGGTTAGGTATGACAACATTAAAATATTATTATCAAATGCCTGGTCATCGAAATAGCTATTAAATACAATCAAATCTTCGGCCATTCATATTACTAAGAAATCGCCCATGAGTTAACACTAAACAGAATGTTGCTTTAGAGCAGTCTTTTGTGACAAACTTTTTTGTCATGTTTTCCGATTGTCATGAATTTGTCATGTTTTCCGGTTTCAGGTAGACCCCCTAGTTACCTGATATTAACTGTGACCTCCTATTACATCCTACAAGTTACAAAAATTTATAAATATATATAATAGCTTTTTCATTCCTCGTGCTCGGAATACAGCGTCTCCTTGATCTGAATATTGGTAGGAAAACGCTAGTTCCTACCAGCGGGCGGGAAATTATCCTTTTTTTTTTTTGTTACCCCTGAGGAAAATGCATTAAGTTGCATACCCCGGCTGTGGCGAGCCGGCGGTTATGTGGGGCTCTCCTCCCCAGAAGGGGGAGGCCTACCCACTAATAATCTCAGGGATGACCTTCCTCAGGCATGTTGGGAGCCCCCGGGAACATCAAGCTACTTCCGGGAACCCCCAGCCTCCGCTCCCCTGCCTAGAGGGGAGCCCTCCTCGGGGGAGGCTACACTACCTCCCCCGGCCTCCTCCACCGACGACGCCCCCGGCCACGGAAGGGGCGTGGTCCATCCCGGGTCGCCGCCGTAGCAGTCGCGACTTTCTCGCGCCCGCCGGCGACCCGCGGCGGCGCCGCAGCTATGCTACCGAGCCCGGCGCCGCCTTATTCGAGCGGGATCGGCCATCTCCCGACCCCACTCGGCGGCCTCCTTCTGGAGCATCACTGCTTTATAGAAGGAGGCCACAGCCCTCCAACCTCCATCGTAAAAGTAAAAGTAAGTAAAAGTAAAATTTTAAAAATAGATCTGAATTAGGTTACGTACATACAATCTTTGGTACAATGATAATAAAAGTATTTGGCTGAATGGCCAGTAAAAGGTAACGCGATGTGTTCCAAATTAAAAAATACAGTTCTCGAATTGTAATAACGTTACAATTAATTTTAAATAGGTTCTATTCATGTTAGGAGTATTTTTATTAATAAATTTTATTAGAAAAGGTCTAACAACCTCGTAGGGATTGATTCCTTTCCACCCTTATATAGCAATCTACTATTGTACTTCTTAGGTATTTTTGCAAATAATATATATGTCTTTATATTAGAAGATAGTATAATGCTAATAAATAGGTACTATCAGTGTTTTTGAGATCTAATATCGTGGACCCCCATTTTCATTTCATGGATCCCAATTTTTTTTTTTCGCTGACGGTGACCCCTTGCGGGATATCACAGACCCTTAGGGGTCGATATAGACCACTTAGGGAACCACTGGTTAAAATTAAATGTAAGTCTTGAGGTACTTCATCTATCGATGGTAAGTGGCGATAAGGCCCAAAGTGGAAATGATATCACAGACCCTTAGGGGTCGATATAGACCACTTTGGGAATCACTGGTTTAGAATTAAATGTAAGTCTTGAGTTACTTCATCTGTCGATGGTAAGTGGCGATAAGGTCCAAAGTGGAAATGATATCACAGACCCTGAGGGGTCGATATAGGCCACTTAGGGAACCACTGGTTTAAAATTAAATGTAAGTCTTGAGGTACTTCATCTGTCGATGGTAAGTGGCGATAAGGCCCAAAGTGGAAATGAGTTTCACCTGAAACTTTTCAAATGGCCCTTTAACAAATGACAACTCGTGTCTCACCTCAAAATTGTCGGATAATTGTCAATATTGTTATTTTTACTCTTTAAGCGTAGAAGCTTGCACCCTATTTTGAAGAACGTTAAGGCATTACTCGTATTACTACAGAAAGGTGTTAGAAGAAAATGACAGCATTGTCAATATAAGCGCAATAATAAACGCCACTTCAAATTAAATACTATTTGCCTTTTCGACCGCTCTTGTGTCGTTCGTAATAGGAACGATTTCTATAGTGGATTTAGACAGTTTTAATGATTTGACAATTCTATTGAAATGATTTGGTTGGTATTCAAATTGTTAAATTGAATTTCAATTCTGACAATTGTGAACTTCGTTACACTAACGAGACTAAACAATTATTACATCACACAACGAACAATAGAAAATTTATCACCTAGTACGGGCACAATGAAAATTCGTAAGTTTCACAATAATTTATTTTAGCGCCCACACAGCCGCCTGACACACAAGCAATCCTGCGTCACGTCAAACCCTAATCGAAATCTTATATAACCAGGCCCTGAATTGTTGTTGGGAGTGACTTGAATAGTTCAGTTCTATTAAGATGCCAGGGGCCCATGAAAGACATCCATCTAATAGACCCTTTGGGCTACAAGGTATAAAAAGTTTGGCCCCATTGTAAAATACTGCGGATCTTTTCTTATTATGAAAAATTGTGGGGAAATTAGTTCAACAAGTTTGTTGAACCATTGTTTTATTCTTAGTTCGTTTTGCTGTTGAACATGGGTTAATTAATTAACCCTGAAGCGATCAGCGAGAGAAAAAAAGCATGTGAGTGCTTCCTTCTTTTTTGCTATTATTATTTATGGACGTTATGGGTTTTATTTATTGTATATTATAAAGCAATTACAGATATTTTACTTATGATTTTTATGTATGGTTTTTCGTTTGATGTACCAAATTGACAATAGAAGACTATTTTAAATTAAATATATAGGAAATCTCTTATTTAATGTCCATGTTTGATAAATTACTTTAGCTGCGCAACTCACTCTAGAATAAAAGTGAGGAATAATCATTATTATTATATAAAAAAATGGAACTAAAAGACAAGAAAAATAAGCACGAGTCTATAAAGAATAAATTTAAATATAAAAAATACATATATGTATGTAAAATCAACATTAAAAAAATATAATGTGACATCTGACAGGACTTTTGACATTTACTGGGTTATGTAATATAAAAATCTTACATAATTTTAATCATAAATAGACATTGATGAATAATTTGTCTATTATGAACATATTGACGAAGTGAAATAAAACAGTTGAGTTATCAGTATCACGCTTACCGATTTGTCGTAAGCATTTGCGTCCGTCACAGGCAATATTGAATACATTTTATCCGTTGACAATTTAGTTTTATGTCCGTCTATTCCCCTTAATGGGTCGCATGGGAAGTTTTATGTGTAAACTTCGCTTTCTGAATCTGTTTTTGGGAGAATATTGATTTTGATGTAACCCTTATTGTTGCTCGGTGCCAGATGTAGGATCACAAGTTAAATGGATTCGCTATTTCAAAAACGGTTTCTGTACAAAATATCTTCCAATTTACATTTCTTATATCGTTATTATAATATTTGCTATTAAACTAATCTCTCTAATAATTCAAGATATTCGATTTTGGTTTGGTTATTTCATGTTGAATTGGTTATTTCATCATCATCATTTCAGATGATAGATGTTCACTGCTGGACATAGACCTTCCCCAAGGATTGTGTCCTAGACTTCTCGGACAACCTACCCATTGGCGGAGGCTCGACCATACCATCAATAGGTCGAGCCGGCCCATGGGCGTCGTGGCGGTAGAATCGCGAGAGCGCACCCCGCCACGCGCCCACGATACGGGCTCAGAGGACACTGGGGGGGTTTAGTGGGTAGGCCGTTCGTTTGACTGGAGAGCCTCACACACGGCCGCGCCTAGCAAGCGCGGTGTCATGGTGCATAAGGAGCATTTCCCCTCGAAAAAAAAAAAGATCTTCCCCAAGGACGTCCACATCGGTCGGTCCTGCGCTGCAAGCATTCAACGCCTACCTATGTTCCTACATAGATAGGGTTGAATGCTCTTTACCAAATCGTCTGCCTTTCGTCATTGATATCGTAGACGTCATCGACCCTGACAACCAACTTACACAGGACCTTGTGTTCTTGCAGGCAGCATCTACACCACCGCTGGCATCTGCACCGCCAAATTATCCATGATCCCTTAGTTCGGTAGCCTTCAGCATCGCCATGACTAGGTTCCCTCATGATAAGGCCGGCACCACTTTGGCTTCCCGCGCCTCATCAAGCGCTTTGGGCCTATTTCATGCTCTTCTGAGGGGCGATTGCCCACACGATTTGCCTATATGGTTCTTTGAACTTAGGTAAAGGCTGAGTTTAGTCGGAGGTCACGTGTTCAGACCGCTCTGGCCGCGTGGACTCCGACGTAATTACCGTGACACTTGCTGTTGCGATGGTATCCTGACCACGTTTCGTGCTCTTTCTAAGCCTTCCTCTACTGAGAAAAGTAAAGGAAATCAACTGCCCATCTTATAGGACTCCAGCATATGCTTGCCACTTGAAGACCTTTCCGCCTTAGCAGCAGTAATATTGCTTGCCCAAGTAGTTTGGTTCGTCGATCATCTATGTCGGTTGGTTATTTATTAAAGAGCATTCTTATAGTTTTAGTTACTTTACACAGAAGAAATATATGTTAGCATCGCTTTCAGTTAGTTCCAGCATAAGCCTTCAAGATGGGAGAACTCGGGCCCGATTCTATCATTAATCAATATGTTTTCCCTAGCTTACTTAAATTGACGTAAGTTTTATTATATCGAGATTAATTTCAATTTAAGACATCGGCGTGTTGCTAAGGAAAAGAGTTTTGACAGACAAATTGGCAGGCCAATAACGAAGTGGTCCTATAAGAGTTCCGATTAGCAGACTTAATTTTGTAGATGTGTTGCTTTAATTAAGAATAAAATAGGACTCCGTTTTCTTTTCAGGTACGAAACTAAAATAAATAATCAATGTTAGCTGGTTTGTCAACAATCCCATAAAAATTGTGTGTTCAGTCAGCCGGTTCATATTAATTCTTATGATTTTAACAGAAGATTCTTTAACAGTTTAATAGGTGAGGAGTAGTCAAGAAGCTTATTACTTATATATGTACAAGAATACATATAAGATTTTAATAAGAGCAACTAAACAAAGTAGAAAATAATTTACTTAAAATAGAATATTAAAAAAATATGTGGATTCTACGGTACCAATGAATAAAAAGATACATATATATATATATTTTTGATAAAAATATATATTAACAACCATTACTAAGGTACAAATGCTCGCATTCATTACATAACTGTCTGCCCCCACCGGGATTGGAGCCCGTGACCTTGACCGTGACCCCGTTGTACGAACTACTCGAGTGGTTAGTACACCGGTTTTAAAGTGCCGCCCGGGTTCGAATCGTGGGCGGGCGCGAGGAAATCGCGCCCGCGGATACGGCGACCCGGGAGGGATCACGCCCCTTCCGTGGCCGGGGACGTCGTCGGTGGTGGAGATCGGGAGAGGTATTGTGGCCTCTCCCGAGGAGGGCTCCCCTGCATCGGCGGGGGAGTGGAGGCTGGGGGTTCCCGGAAGTAGCTTGGTGTTCCCGAAGGCTCCCTACATGCCTGAGGAAGGCCATCCTTGAGGTTTTTAGTAGGAGGAGAGCCCCACATAACCGCCGGCTCGCCACAGCCGGGGTATGCAACTTAATGCATTTTCCTCAGGGAAAAAAAAGGGGCAATCGCTTTAAAATACTGTTTATGAATTGGTTGCGAATCATACAGTCTACATTCGCACAATGTACAGAGCTAAATAATGAGTTGTTAAAAATTCACACAATGCACCATAAAATTTTTAGTAGTACAAAATGAACGCCTCCATAGCAATAACAATTACAGTAAATGTTGCCACGTGATAGAATTCATAGAAAGCGTTGCTAGTAAAAATACAATACTTTTGGTGGCCCACCATACGACTGCTCGCAGCGGGCATCGCGTGATGCTTTGACTAACAATTCGTTCTCGTAATAAGCCAAACAGGAGGTAGTTATATGATCAATATACGAAAAGCCCTTGCGAGTGTGTTTATCATGGAAAATTGAAGAAAGTTTCTGGTTTTTTTATAGAGGTTAGTTTAGTTTAGTCTTAATGGTTTTGGAGGTATTGTTATATTCAAGCACGTCTCATATCATCTTATATGTCATGCTCAGACCTGTCTCTGAATACGAAAATTGAATATATCGTTGTCGCCTACACTTATTTTAATGTATGTATTATATATTAGTACTACTATCATAAGTTCAAGGCCCATATTAAAAAGATGCTAATGAGTAAGGGCTATTACAAAGTCAATGCTTATTTAAATGATGCCAATGCTTGGTGTTGATTTGAGGATACATTCTAAAGTGTAAATATTTGTTTTCCCGTTTAAATTGTAAACACATGTGTACATTGTATGATAACGACATAATTTATTGTAAATGTTGTTATTACTTTTGATAAAGCTGATAAGTTTCTTGCACCCATTCTTCTTATCAGCTAAAAAATACGTCCTGAACACCCATTCGTATTTGAAGGAAAAAAGTTTGGACGACGGTGTGTTTGAATATGTAGTGACAGAAATCGAGAAGGGAAAGTTTCAGACTCGTAGAAAGAATCCATCAAAGACGACTCATGAAGGAAATTAACCTAGATGAATATACTTGAATCAAATAGTTAATATATTGAAAGAAGGTAAGTTAAAAGTACCCATAAAATATGAACGTACATGAAAGTCGAGGAAGCTAGGGAATATGTTTGGATCGTACAAGTGGAAAAACTGTAATCTCGGCCTACACCTATGGCAAAGAGGCGGAGTATATAGGATAGTAAATCTTAGGATTTACCGACATGAATCAGTAAATGTAATTCAGAAAATGGAACGATTTTTTCGGACTTTTACCATTCGAATATAGTATATGCTAGGTTTCACCGCTGTCAGTTGGTAGATGTTGGTTTTAGGAATAAAGCGATGAGTAATTCTTAATCATTTATTTCAATTGACTATTAGTCAAATGTTAAATACATGTTATATAGGTATCAAACCATAGTAATTAAATTACTAATCCTAACTAATATTTAAATTATTTTCATTGTGAATATTATTTTGTTAATAAGGAACTAATACATTTAAAATCTTTGAAATACTTTCTAAGTAGTAAAAAATAACACAAGTAAAATTATCTTCTCACAAACATAACGCTTACGTTGACTAACTGATCTGTATTTTCAATTCAGCATTTAACAACGAGTCGATGCGCTTAACACATTGTGACATAATTTTTTTTTCAACATTTACCGTGCCTTTAGTGTAAATCCTAAGATTTCCCAAGTGAATAGTGGTAAAAGTTCATATTGCATAACTTTTTGGACATTTACCCTAAAGAATTGGTAAATCTTGGGTTTAACTGGAAAATCTTAGAATTTACCGTAGTTCGAGCTTTTACAGTAACATATATATGTACATACATACATATATGTCACGCCTTGTACCCAATGGGGTAGGCAGAGACCACCTCTCTCCACTTGCTACGATCCTGGCACACTTCTCTTGCTTCCTCCACTTTCATGAGCGTCTTCATGCATGCATATATATGTATATACAATATTTGTATTGATTTTGCTCTTATTTTGACTAATAATTGACTTTTTGTCTTGGCTAGAAAAGCGGTGAGCCTCTCCAGTCTCGCCTATTAACACAGAGACTTTGAATAAAAACTAAACTTAAAATATTAATCTGAAGAATTCTCATAAAAAAAAATTACTCTAAGGCCATTTAACATATAAAGTACCTATACAAAAAGTTATGTTCATATTTAGTGTTGTTATAATTTTGTAGACTATTTGTGAGAAGAATAAGTCCCCGAGTATAGATATAAGAAGCTATTATTTTGTTTCAATAAAACATTTTCTTGTGGTATCCCTAAACAACTAGAGACATATTTACTAAGAGAAATATCTGATATTTGGCCGAACGTTATTCTGAAATGGAGTACTTATAAATACAGAATGAAATAAAGTTTCATGTTTTATTACTGCTAAGGTTATCTCTGAATTGTACATATAATAGATTTAGCATTTATATATACATCTGCTGACGTCTCTTAGTTGATACTATACTGAATGTTGCTTAGATTGACGATTTGAATAAACTGGGTAACTTTTCGAAGACCTCATTGGACTAGATACAAATGACTGTATTTAAGTTGAACAATCACAATTGTGATTTCAGACAAATGCACTTATACACTAAACAAAATTGCTGTCGTTTGACAAACATATAATTGAATTCAGCCCAGTAATTCAGTAAAAGGTTGGCGGTAGCGTGTCACGAGGTATCATGACGTGACAGATATTTATCGAGTTGGAACTATACTTGTATTAGATACACAGCTATCAAAGTACCTTTATGCGAGTCGATCAGTTGTTCTGACACGAAATAGTACGGTGGTCGTAGTAGCTTGGTGGTAGCTTTTAAGAGATTTTACATGTAAATTTTGATAGCTGGAACCATTTCCTTAAAATTTTTGATTGAACTGCAAACGCTATAGGTTTTGCCTAATTTACCGCTAGCATATGTCTCATTCAAATGCTCCAATTCACAAATCAACAAAAACAAACAAAAATTAATAGATAGAGCGTTTAATAGATAGAGCGAGCGAGCGATAGAGAAATTAATAGATAGAGCGTTTAGAGGCTGTTTTAAGTTTGCGGCATCTAAGTGCTGGAACAACATTCCTCCACCGCTTCTTGGGGCGCTTAGCAAAAACAGCTTTAGACGAAAGTTTAGGGCTTATTTGCTGACGCTACAAATCTTGAAATCAATCCAGCACTTTCGATGAATGTTCTCTTGGGGTTTTCTTTGTTCTTTGTTTTTGTTAAATTTTTTGTACTAGTGGACTCGCATTTCATAAATTAGTAGCGTAAAAAATCTAATCCCAATCTATGTTCCTTCTCAGTGGGTGCTTTTTTATTATTATTTCGATTTTTCATTTTTATTTTGTTTTATTTAAGATTAAAACTTAATTTAACTTTATATGTTAGAATATTGTTGTTTTTAAAATTTTGTAAAGCGTCCGTGGGTCACAAACGGTGGATCACAAACGGCGACTGCCTCAGCATATGCTGAGTCAGTGTCCGATTCGTCGGTGCAGGAGCACACCGACATTATTTATCGCCTGCTATATGTATTATAGTTAACGTATACATACGTAACGTAACGTATGTTACGTGCATTGATGTACATATTATGTATTATAGTTATTATAGTTAAGTAGTTTATATTTGTATTTTTATTTATTATTATTAGTTATTTTTTTTTTGTATTATTAAGCTTTTGTATATATTACGTGTGCTTTTGTACCGGGAATAAATGCCTTCTTTCTTTCTTTCTTTCTTTCAGATATTCAGACTTAAAAAATGGAACTGGAGATATACTCTATTGTAGCAGGTGTTATTTTGCGAGTCGCTCGTGAGACACCGAGCGGGCAACAGATCCTGAAGATGTCTCGCTGAGAGACGAAACACGTGTCGACCTTGTCTGCTTGTTGGACAAGTCATCATCAACTGCGCGGAATCAGCAAACGTAACCAATATCCTTTGTAACTGGAGATATGTTTACAACTAAGAAACAACAATGTAAAAAGATACAGACAATATTTGCTTAAGTGATAGCAATATTTGTGGTTGTGGGCTTTTTATGATTTAATAATTGCTTATAATGTTTATTTAATTTTGAAAATAGTTATGTCCATTATGCTATACTAACAAAAAGGACAATATTAAATAGTTAATTTAATATTTAACTTCGTAATTAAAGATAGGTTCAAACATTTTGTTTTGATTGACACTGCAAGGAAAATTAGCCCTTGCTGGTGTTTTTGTAGATCCTCTATTTTTGTAGATCTAACTGCCGTAGAATTAAGAACCAATGATTTAGGTCCATCCACTCGTTTTACAAGTGTCCCTAAGTTATAGTTACCATCAGGCGATCAGCATGCTAGTTGCAAAGTTTGTGAGAACAAAATGAAACAGCTCTTATGACGTTCGTATTAACGGCGGTTTGCGTAGCAAATGTAAATCTTGAATGCTGGCCGTACATCGTGGCATTAAAACTATATGCTTTATGTACTCGTACTTATGTAAACGATCGTAACCCGTTTACGACTGAGGTTGATAGTTAATTCGTTCCTGTTGCCATGCCAGTGACTAATTACTTATTGCTTAATTAAACGCAGACTATGGATCAAATTACTTAAAGTCACGAACGCTATATTAGAATGTTCAGTTCAGAATTTTGATTAATTAATAGATTATAAGTTCACGAGAAAGATCAAGGACATTTTTAACTAGTGTCTCTATAATTGGAATTCAGTAGAGCTTGAATTGCTCAATTAATTCAGTTATTATTTAATTCTGGTAATATTTTTCCTGAGAAATTTTCCATTTGTATTTTATGTTGCCTATTTTATGCGAACGGCCTAATTTATGAACATTGTCCATTATTAGCACAGTTACTGACAGGTTCGTCAAGAAAGAAAAAATAGAATAGTCGTCCCAATTGCTATACTTGCCAATTATAGGCACACAGTTTCTAGATTTATTGTAAGAATTAAAATGTAGACATTCATGTTTTATGTCGCTCGTACTAAAAGTGGTTTTCGTAGTGATATTCAGATAAAATCTGAATCTGATAAGTCTATCTTTTGGGTAGCTGTTGACAAACCTATACGTCAATTTTTGAAACAAAGGAAAATAAAATAAAAATTTAAAGATTGTTCTGCATCGCTCCATTACTACATAGTTTTATTTGAATAATATTTTTACATTTTGAGGCGACCGTGACAGGACACGAACCTGCAATCTTCGGATTTAGATGTAGTTTTAATTGAAACCTCTGAAAAACGCATCAAATGGCCTTTGGGTAAAATAGTCGAAATTCGGCCAGGTAGAGATGGGGTTCCAAGGACCGCTATAGTCCAAACGTCTACGGGGAAAAAGGCACGTCCCTTCCAGAGACTGTCCCCATTGGAGGTGGCATCAAATTTTGAAGGTAATTTTTTTTTTATTTTGTTTTTTTTTTCGTTGGAAGTGTGTTGACAAACCTATACGTCAATTTTTGAAACAAAGGAAAATAAAATAAAAATGTCAAGATTGTTCTGCATCGCTCCATAGTTTTATTTGAATAATATTTTTACAGTAGCCATTACTAATTTAGATTAAGATCCGTGATCATGATCAGTGATTTTAAACAGATTGAGTGTGAAATATTTTAGATTGACGGATCGGATTAACGTACCACAAAATATTAATAGATTTTTTAATTCAATAATCTCGGTACGTTGATCACAATCTTGATTGAGCGTCTAATGTAAAATTTTGTTAGTTAATGCCAGTCAGTGTTCCTTCGATGATGAAGGCGAATGATAAAAATTACTAATAGAAGAATACAGACAATGAATACGTTTTTTTTCATCTTAGAACGCAACTTTCTAATAGTTCGACTTTTTACAACGGGATATAATGTAAAATTGGAGAAAAATTCTATTCATTTAGGTGTAGCTCTTCACCTGAGTACATCGTGTTGCTTAACCCTTGTCATTGTGGGACTGCTGTCTACAAACTCGGTCAACACCTGTAGCAGAAGTCCTGGAAGGATTCCCGGTCATTCCAGTCTTATGTTAATTACACTGCAGTTTAAGAACACAATGGACTTAGACGTGACAATTGTGAAATACCAGACGGAAGATGGCAGTTCCATGGAAGTTGGCATGGCCTGAAGTGTAGCGCGCTTCTTGTGTTGACATTTAAGGCTCCGTTTTATCTTCCCAAAACACGAAATAAGGCTGGGTTGACAGCTGAATCAGCGAAAATCTCAAAAAACACAAATATAGCCTTGATAGTAGTTCCATTTTTGCTTTTTGAAGTAGAGACACTGGATCCGTCGGGTTCGGTGCACATTGAATTTTCAAAGAAATTTTAGCTCATCTGGTTAGAACAACGAACAACCAAAATACTGATAATTTCTTTGGTCAAGGAACAAGTATTCAAGTATTGCTATACAACGTGGTAATGATGACCTACTACGATGACGTTAGATTACTCTTTATATATACTGTACACGGCAAGGGATAAATAAACGTTGCGATGTTATGTAATCAGCAGGCAGTTTAATAATGCTCTAAAAATGGCGGACACTGGCTTTTATACTTTTACACAAGCACCTTATTAATCGATTTATAACAATATTAATACAATGCAATGCAACAATAGTTATTAATTTGCATCAAATTATTACTAAGCAGTATAATTATATATTATAATTAAACATTGTATAGATTTTTAAATTAAATTAGGTTCCGTAAACCGGAAGTGGCATTTTCAGTAATTAGATTTTATGATTGAAAATTTGATTACGGCTGTCAGTATTGGCTTTAGATTAGTTTTATAATTTACTAGCTTTCTGCCCGCGGCTTCGCCCGCGTGGATTTCGGGATTGGTGTATAGAGGGTTAAGGGCCATAGCTTTTTGCCCACGGCTACTCATACGCGGAAGTCGGTTTATGGTGCGAAGATTTTATCGCGCTTCCGTGGGACTATCCGTTTTTCCGAGATAAAAAATGCCGCAAAACTCCTCAAGAATCACTCTATCTATTGATGAAAACCGCATAAAATCTGTGCAGTAGTTTTTGAGCGAAGCCTTTATTGCGCAATCCCGTGGGATCTGTCGATTTTCCGGGATAAAAAGTAGCCTATGTTACTCGGGGAGAATGTAGCTTTCCAAAGGTGAAAGAATTTTGAAATCGGTCCAGTAGTTTAGCGTGTGAAGAGGTAACAACAAAAAACAAACACACTTTCGCATTTATAATATTAGTTGGGATAATAATATTAGTTGGGATTAATAATTATAATAAAATAATTATGTGATAATTGATTAATATATGGAGGAATATTGATTAATATATATACAATTTATGATTTAGCGGGGCGGCGTGCCGGAAGCTGAACTTGTAACAATACTTCTATTTATATATTTTAATAAATATACTTGTATTTAGCTAAGGCTAATTATAAGGTTCATATATTTAAGTAATACAGCATTTTAATATGATAAAGATATTTATATTGTTTGTTAACTTTACATTATTGAGTTATGTAATATTAATTAAAATCTCGAGATATAAATTCACATCGCAGGCCATATATTTGACAGAACCGTTTTTTCAGCACACTATCATAGAAAAATATTGACAATTAAAAACAAAAGAGCATTGATTACAATGAAGTTCTTATGTTAGAATCGCAACACAAATTCAAATTAACATTTCTTCGACCAACAGACCATTAAATCCCACACAACTCTCGCAACCCAACTTGACTACAACCTAAACAAACATTAAAAACATAATAACAGTTAGAAGCTCCAAAACTGCGAGACAAATATAATAAAAGAGATAATTGCGAACACAACAAAACAAAAGGGCAATAAAATATTATCTGGTGGTTTTAATTGCAACAGGGATTCATTATTTTTAATTTCTTCAATTTTGTGGAGTTCTTTTTGTCGCGTAATAAGATATTCAAATTGTTATGTATTATGTGCTGATTTGCTGTGAATAAGAAAATATTGGAATAAATGACATAAAAGTCATGTTCGCGCCATTCATCAGATAATATGTCAAATAATATGTCAAAATCGTCACATTAATTATAAATTTACCGATTTACCAAAGAAGGCTGCTTTTAAAATTGAACATTTGTATCAATATCACTTATACTGTTATTTCCTTATAAAATGTTGACAGAATTTTGTATCGAGTTTAAATTTAAGTTCTGTTGTGTCGCTTATGAAACCCAAAAATTTTGTTATATATTTTTCTATAAAGAATAACAATATTAGATCAGACTAGCATTCGATTATAGTATTCATCGCAAACACCACATCAGTAGACAAAGTGCGAGAAGACCATATTTACATATTACGGAGATATAGCGGAGATAGAAATGAACCTGTAGCGAAACGTCCATGTTGCGCCGCCCATGCCACCGCTTATTAAGACCTTAAAATCCAAAGTAGTGTTCAAAGATAAAATAAAGAAATTACTGTTAGAGATTTTTTTCAATACAAGCTTTTATTAAAGGCGCTAAAAAGAACAAAATACACTTTTACATATAAAAGCTTGTCGCGAGATTCACTTACTTATAGAATACTATTAACGAGCTTGTATTATTTTATTTTATTTACTTTTTATTTTCCGACTAAAAACCCAAGCTTAGCAAACCCTTTCTATAATGCACCCCTACAATATGATATTCATTTTGTAGGGGTGCATTATAAATAATTGGTCCGCCATCTTGGGAAAGTCCGCCATATTGGAATAAGAGTGACGTCACATTATTTATCGAGGTGTTCTTTGCAATCGAAGTGACGGCTCCAGGGCTATAGTTGAAAATAAGCGATTTTTGCTCTTGTGCAAATATTGTCGCTGAGCTATGGACCTTTTTGTGCTGTTGCATCACACATGAACCTCAGTTATTCTGAATGGAGGATAGATCTGTTTCCCTGTTCGTACTCTAAATTTGTTTTTTTCTTGTGATTATTACTCAATTATTATTGCGTGTGTGTGTCTTTAGAACAAATGAAATATCCATTTATCTTGCGTCGCACTCTGTCGGTCGGTCACGGGGAACCCATTGAGGCGATGCTTAAAGAAGCATCCGCTTGCAATGTTTGAGGACGTAACTTAAATCTCTCCTTGAGCAAACTCTCAAGGTAAACCCGTTAAAGCCATCCATTAAAATTGACGGAAACAACAACATTAGAAGTCCTACACGAGTATATTTTTTGGAAAACCTCATCTCGTTACAATGGACATTAAACGTAATATTAAGCCGAGATGGATTACGCAAGCAAAATGACAGAGAACCCGGAACTACTCGCACTTCACATTACTAGTTACCGAGTTAATCTTGGAGCATCCTCCTAGCAGCATCACAACTATCCGATACAGAGGAGTTGCGTAATGTATCGACCTTTTGTTTGTGAAGGTGAATGGGAATTGGATATTGATCTACAACGCCTTAGCTGGAAACGATGATTGAATCAAGCGTTAACGTGACCCTAAATTGGCCGTCATTTACGATTTTGGAACTTAAACTCAAAGGATTAGCTTATCATCATCAAAAAAGATTGAAATAAAAAAAAACAAGATTGGCGGTGTTTTAAGTATTTTAATAAAAAACTCAATGTCACAACAGCGAGCTGACTATATAAGTGAAATATTCACACCATATTTTTGCTTCTAAGACTAATAGTTTTTTAATTATTAAGGTACGATGATATAGACCTTTTCGTTACGGTCCACTTTTTAAACCTGGTACCCGTATGTTTCGGCGCGATTTTAAAGACGTTTCACGTCAAAAAACAGATATATGATAATCGAGGAACTTGATTGAATCTTAAATAAGCCTCTTTCAACCTTAGTCCATAACGTTTCCCAGCGTAAGTTGGTAAACTTCACATACACTTTTTAATTTTTTTCTGATGTATGCAGATCGTCTTATTTTATTTTATTTAAGATGATTCACTTTATTTCTATTCAACTTAAGAGCGTCAGAAAAGGTGATCCAAAAGAAGCGCAGGTTTTCTACATGCTTATTAAATATATAACGTTTGCATTGCATAAGTCTTATACTACAACAAAAATTAAATTATCATTATGACAGCGACGTTATGACATTATGATTCAACAATATATTTATGACAAACTTGTATGGGTTCGTAAAAAATATGTTTATTTTGTAAAAATAATGATATTCATTCAGTTAACACTAGGCATACTTATAATGGTTAACGCTTGGCTTTAACCAGGTTACAAAAAAAAAAACTTTTAGAGGTATTTGTGTACGCTTATAAAACATATAAGTACTATTTAGGAGTTTTGTCTAAAGATAAAAAGCTCATTATTAATTCTCTTGATTTGATAAGCAAATATTTTGACATTCATGATTGCACTTTGTATGTCGGATTTCGGAAACTATTCTAATCACAAGACCAGTTACTTATCTGTTCTTCTCTCATTATATACGTGGTAGAATCGGGTTACCTTTGATGATGGCCTTTGTTGATTTTTTTTTATGAAACCTCAATATTTCTTCACTGCTCACTGATAGTCATCAAAATTCTAAGGGTAGGACTCTAAAGTCTTACAAAACTGAAATTTGGTTTATAAGCTAGTATTAGGATACAGACAAAAAAAAGATTAAATATTTAGAATCAAACCATCTCTATAGCTTAAACTATAAAATAGAAATATGTCTACAATTTCCGCAAAATTTGAAGCTAGACTTCTAAGATAAATTGTGTGGGTTAATTATTTCGCTACCATCACTTGAGCATAAAATAAATTGACGACAAATTACATCAATTGTTCATTGTTTTTTAATTTTTGTTAAACAATAGTCATGAAACGTAAACAATCTCAGTGGTAAAATGTTTCTTCATCGAGTTATTTTGAAACTCTTTATGGCGCTGTTCCTTGACTGAGAAAAAGACTCAGGAAAACAGCGCAACTGTATCTCGATCATGGGATGGAAAGTACTTCACTATCGCTGAATGATTGTGTTTATTTAAACTTTTTGCACAATTTTCACAAAAAAAGTGTACAAATAGCAGACTTAATGCCAGAGGCATTCTTTACCAGTCAACCTGCAGAATGTGTTTACCAACATTGTAAGTGTATTACATACATTGGTGTCACGGGTGCCTATGGGCGGTAATCGCATATTATCAGGTAATCTATTTGTTGATTTGCCCCCCCTATAACATAAAAATAAATTTATATAAATAGTTTTTGTATATGTTCTCCAAAACTCTTTGGTAAAAGTCGCCTGTTATGTAATTCTGGTATATCTTTGCGGGTCTAGGTTGGAAATGTAGAATTTGTTCGGAGAAGGTTGGCAAAATAATGAACATATTTTGAGTAAAACTTATAATTAAACTTTGCATCCATATTACTATGTCGTCGTTCGTCAATATAACGTTAAAGAACGTCCTTTTTGATCGATTTTGGGTGAGATTAGAAACGATTCAATTTGCATTATATATTACAAAAAGTGCTTTTTTGTTTCGTTCAAAGACTTATGATGAGACGTTTGAGCGGTAAGGCCGAAACCAGGTGAGTGGTGAGTAATAAGCAAATTTCACCACACATCACCGTAGCTCACAATCCGACATCACTCAAACGAGTTGACACAAATTGACATCAGCTCACTTAATGTGACACCTCATGAGTGAAATGGAAATAAAAATGTCTCCTCATATGCGACAAGAGAAAAATCTTTGGGGTTTATCATAAGAAATTTGTACGACAGTGATAAAAGTACAGTCGGCCCCACTCATCGTCGCACGGCGGTGTGTCGCTTTAATATCCATTACGGTAAATATATGTGGCTCCGGGAAGCCATTACATGGTAACTTTTAAAGTGCCCGACGATGGCGTGATAATGCCGCGTTGTGCTATTCGTTGGTTTTTTTCCCATTTAAAGTCGTTAAGTGTATGGACCGCACGTTTTTAAGTTAATTAAATGCATTCTGTCGTTAAGCCGAGTGGCTCTTAATGCTGTCAACAGCTTAAACGATTTTCAGGTTAGTTTATGGCACTGTGTGAAGGTATGTTGAAGTTGTTGCAGAAACTTCGTTTTTATAAGTTTTAGTGTCAAGTGTATTTCAAGCAAATTATTTATCTTAAAAATTAATGGTCTATTATACGACTTAATCAAGATAATGTTTATATTCATACGTATCAATTTGGCACGAAGGCTTATATTAATTTGTAATCAGTATAGCCTAGTATTATATTAATTAGAAATAAGACACTCATAAAATAATCAGGAACGTTTATCAAAAATTATAAAATCCTTAAAAGAAACAGTGTCACCAACATAGCTCAACTATTTCGAATTTTAAGTTGCTCATTGCTTATAGGATTGAAGGCTTTTGGAACGAAGAGATCTTCAAATGGCAGGCATTTGCTGGATACCGCAGTAATGGGAGGCCTCTAACTAGGTAGACTTGTGTTTTAGTTACAATTGCAGGAAGATCGGTATGAAGATACTTGGGACTGGGCTATGACCAATAGTGATTATGTCTTTCAAGAGTGGGAAGAAATCAAACAAAATCGCTAAAACTAGTATTATTCATTTACACTACCGCACCATCTAACCGAAAAGTAACATTTTCATTCACACAAAAATAAATTATAAATTAAATTATGACGGAAAAACACAATGTCTTATTTATTACAGAAGCTATTGTATAGCTTCAAAGATTTTTAATAGCTTCTTAGAGCTTAATGAAACATTTACCTTTAGAGATCGAAGCACCTACCAATAAAGTGATGAAACAATGCAAACTGGCGAATGGTCCTCCAATTTTATTTTAACAAAGCCGGAATTGCGTAAAAGAACTGCTATATTATACTTTGTTATGCCCTTCGAAGTCCGCGGAGGTTATTGCGAAGAAACAAAGGGAGCTTTAAAGGGAGAAACAAAAGAAAGTACGTTTCCGAAACGAAACCGAACACATAAATCAAACGGCGACTGTCAACGCCGAATTATGCTCGTAATGAAGAAACTGTGAAGAAAGGCGCAACGCGAACTTTGGCGGGGTTTCCGGGACGACTTGCACATTTGTGCGACAAAAAAAGAAGTTTTACCCGAGGAAGACTTTACCGAGTAGTTAGTGTGGATACCTCTCTTACATTTCTTTATGGCAGTATACCGAAAGATTAAGTAATAGATTACTTATCCAATTCAAATATAATTGTAACCATGCTTATGAAAACATAAATAATAGCTAGTTAAATGACCTTTTGCACCGCGCCCTCTCTTGAGGAGCGGTCCCTCTCACTACAAGGTCATTAGGCCTCAGGCTTTGGACTAAGTTTGGTCGGTAGGTCTCATTGGTTGATCTGCTTCGATCGATTTGGAGTCAGACATAATCCATACTTGGTTGCGGTGGTATTCATGAGAATTCACAGTCTTTCCTAAACTGAGAGAAAAGGCGATTGAGCAAGTCGTAACGAAGCACATGTATCGTACATGTGCTTCGTTACATCGTCATTTTTAAAAGTATTTCATTCATTCACTCAGGCAAGTAGTTTATTCCATGTTTAGACGACAAAATGCTGGAAACTTTGTCCAATAAGGTAATAATATTATCGTGAGGCTATTGTTATTGGTCATATCAGATTTATGAAATGTCCATCGTTTATTGACATAATTACCATATCATATTATATTATCATATCATATTTACATGTATCATCAATGTAAATCATATCATCATATTTTCTTTTATGACGACCTCCATAGTCGAGTGGATAATACACCGGTTTCAAGGTGTCGCCATCTCTGAGGTCCCGGGTTCGAATCCCGGTGGGGGCAGATGTTTGTGTGATGAATGCGAGCATTTGCACCTTAGTCATGGTTGTTGATATATATTTCAATAAAAATTATTTATATATGTATAATATATGTATGTCTATCCGTTACCCTAGATCCCATAGCACAAGCCTTACAGAGCTTAGTTTGGGCTAGGCTAATTGGTGTAAGTGTAACAAATATTTATTTATTTATTTATTTTATCCTCATGAGTTATGGACATAATTATCTCAGCTGTTCAACACAAAAAATTAGCTATCTCTTAACAAATTCTTCTAAAATGCTGGTGCCTTGTATTGCTGTAATGTTCTGGTTTGAAAGGTATAAAAATTTTGTTGTGATTATAATATTGTCATTATGATTGAAAATATTGATTGTTATTATTATATTGAACATCACGTAAACGTTCATCGCAAAGCAATTCAGATTACAAAACAACTTTCAACAATGTAGAATCATCAGCGCTTAATTACAGGTCCACAATTTGGTGGTGAATTTCAAGCACTTTCCTTCCGCTTTACACCGTGAATTTATATCGACGTTATTAATCATGTGTAAATTCAACGCAAGATTCTATAAGATAAGATAACTCAGATTAGAAGTTTTTACCAAACTAGTATTATCTACGAGAAAGGCGCATGTTATTTAAACTTGAAATGCTCTGGTAAGAATTTCGGCTTTTTTTTGTGACACCGATTGTTTTCTGTTATCGTAGCTAGATTAATTGACTCTGCCCATTAGTTTTACAATTTAAACTGAACGTATAATTTCAGAAGATAGTTCTAAGGTTTTGGATACCCAATCCCCTACAGACTTTGCTGCAAGCGAGTGTATCACATATACAAAATAATTAATGTTTCTGTTTAACGACGAGACATATTATGGCTTAACAAAGCATTGTACACTGTCATCTTATTTGGGGTTACCAATTTACAGGATAGACTATTCATGTCAATCGTAGCCACTATGATGTTATTCAACGGTATGGTAGTCCGGTGGGTCATTAACTTCCTAAAAACGATGAGGGAAGCACTCTCTCAAATAGTGAACCGCTACGTATAGAGTAATATTAAATCTACTGTTGAAACAAATTTCTGGATTGGAGTGGATTGCGATCATATTTCACTTTAACAAAAGAAAGAACGAAAAGGAAATGTAGAGTTAAACATAAATTTATAGTTCTAGCTCCAGACATTTCCGTACGTTCAAACAAAACATCCGCGTAGCATCAAAGTCTGCCAAATAAATTATTCAGTTCCAACTCGTTCGGAGACAGCCCTCATTATTTAACTGAGTCAACGCAAGTCACCAAAGGTTGTTCTGAAACGTTTACAAGTCGCTTCACAGATAAATTAAGTTTGTGCAAACAGCCGTGAGCGGAGTTTGTGTGTGAAAAAAATTGCCCCCAATCACGATCTCGTGTAGGTACTACGACTTTTGTCACTCGCTTCGGCTGTTAAGTACCTCTGGAATTTATAGCACCTCTTATAAAAGGTTTCAGTGAATCTGAACTGTAAAATGTGAGTAATTAAATACAGATGTTCGGATGAGCGAGCAAGAGAATTCACTTGCGTGAATGAAAATTGAGGACAAAAACTCTGATAAGAAGACGGGTGCTATAATTTTTCATATTCATAATCCCTTATGGATACCACTGATTGCCTTAGTTCACTCCTTAGACAATTGAACTTCTGATTGGCGTGAATATTTTTAGTCAATAAGTGCTGTGACACCTACACATGTTGGTGTTGTAACAAAAATCATTTTGGTCAAAAATACTTCGTCTTTCATCAATAATCATTTGTTATCAGTTCTCTTCGAAATACCAATATATATGTATTGTAAATGTGTGTAACAGTTAAGCTTTAGCTTCCGTACAGTCGACAGCACGTCAAATGTTTCATATGAATGACATATTTATTACGCTGATTTCATGGTCAATATGTTTTACGTTTGGTACCCAACTCAAACATTTGATCACGGCAAATAAATGGCGAGCAATAGAGTTTAGTTGGCAAATAAAACCTGTTAGGTAACGGTATGATTCATAAATAAAGTCGTTGAGGCTTTAATTATTCAATAAAATACACTAACCAATGATATAAATTAAACACATATTTCAGGCTTAGCTTACATACATACAATTGATAACTTAACCGACGAAACAATCGACGATTTCACGAGTATGTTGCGACGATTTAAAAAAGCGAATCCACGTGATAGACCACGTGAAATCGTACAGCACTTTAGATATCTCGTTATAGGGCTTTTGATTACATCACTTGTATTTCTTCAATACCGACGCAGATATTGAGAATTGTTTTCTATAACGGAAATGGGAATGACAAGGGTTCTGCTTACCGATATAGCCGTTTTATTTGAGCGATGTCGTTACATTGATCTAAAACGTAATGGATGTGCGAATATCCTCTGGGCGTTATATTTAGAAGTGGCTTTGTTGTTATTGATTATATAATAGTAGATGTTTCTGTAGATAAGACTTATTTCGAACATGAGTATCCGAGGTTTGATTTAGACGTTTTCTGAATTTTTATAAGGACCAGGCTAGGACCTAAAAAAAAGGCGCGACACCTTAAAATCGTTTTAATAACTACTCGACTAGGGATCATCAAATGCAGCAGATCCAATTAATATTCCCGAAAGTTTGTATGGATGAATGTTTGTTACTCCTTCACGTAAAACTACTGAATGGATGGTAAATAAAAAAGTTTAACTCACTGTACCGAAGTTGTAATTTTTCTCCAACACTTAATCACTAGGTATATATATAAAGACAAAAGGAATGAAATGAAAGTGAATGTAAGCAAGATGAAAGTTTTTTGAAAGAGAAGAATGTATGACAAACTGTGATATTATGATTGAGGGACAAAAAGTAGAACAAGTGAAAGAATTTGTATATTTGGGTTCACAGTTTACGAGAGATTGCAAGTGTGATGGTGATATTGTAAGAAGAGTTTTGAAAGAGAATCAAGTAAATGGGGCACTTTATAACTTCCTGAATAGCGACGGCGTATCACAAAGAGCACGACTGGCTGTGCATGGAGCCGTGTTGATCCCCACATTGATGTATGGTAGTGAATGTTGGCTGTGGCAGAAGAACAGAAGAAACATGAAACTAGGATTAATGCTGTGGAGATGAGAAGCTTGACAAGTATAATTGGAGTGAATCTGAAGGACAAAGTCAGGAACAGTGTGATAAGGGAGCGATGCGGCGTAGGTGAAGATGTAGTGACAAAGATAGAGAAAGGGATGCTTAGATGGTTCGGCCATGTTGAAAGAATGAATGAAGGAAGATTAACGAAAGAGATGCACCAGGTAAGAATGATAGGACGAATCGGTGCAGGTGGACCTAGGTGGACATATCTCGATCAAATCGAAGATTGTCGTAAAGAAAGGCCGGGTCAAGAGTACTCGCAACTGACGAACATACATGAAGACGCTCATGAAAGTGGAGGAAGCAAGAGAAGTGTGCCAGGATCGTAGTAAGTGGAGAGAGGTGGTCTCTGCCTACCCCATTGGAAACAAGGAGAGAGGAGAAGATATATATATATATTTATAAAAGCACAGAAACAAAGACCACAAAGATACAATTACTCAAAAAGCATAACTCGTAACTTAAGCTTTCTACTGTTACAATTTCCGTTAGCCAACTAGTCACTAAACCACTTTGTCTATGACTCCTCTTAACCTCTGTTACCTATCTAACTTGTTCGATATGCATCGATGTCTATAAGTAGTGAAAATATAAATAGTGTAAATAATTATAAATATATGTATATTTTAATTTTAAATTAAATAAATAAAAATATGTAAATAAATAATAATTTATTTGGATGTGTGTAGTGTAATATATAGGAAAGATTCCTAAAATAGAATATACATCAAAATAACATATAGGCTACAATTATATTACATAATTATTGATAATTTTTATATTTATTAATATAATATAATGATTATAAAGATATACGCACCGTTAATATAAGCTACTGGAATTACTATTCCTGCGCAGATGAAGTTGCGGGCACCAAGTGGAAGAGAGTAAGAAATTTAACTAGAATATGCACCTAATTATTTGAAATTAATGTTTACATGTTTTTAAATGTAATGTAACATGATATATATTTTATATCATGCAGTACTTAAGGTGTGTTTTTATTTACTGTGAAAATAAATGCTTTTTTATTTGTAATAACTCGTAGGGTTCTATTAGGGTATTCGTAGGGGGTATTCTACATTCTAAGCAAGTATTATACTGGGCAGTTTGACTAAAATATTAGTTAGCGACAATTAAACCACCCTAGTTAATTAAAAAAACAAATTAAGTCTATAATACCAGAAAAATATTTTATTTAAGGGCTCGTTTCAGCAATAAGTGTGGATTCTGTCTTTTATTTACTTTTCCTGCGTGTTTTAATATATCTTTTCCTCAAATATTTTTCGGTAATTTTTTCCCTTTAAGATGAAAGCGAAGCCTAGTTATCAATATTTATAAGAAGATATATTATTTATTTCAAGAGGTTTCTTGTCCTGTTGTGGTTTTTGTTTAATTGGTAAATATTTGTAAATATTTATTGCACACAGTCAAACAAAACATGAGTTTATGTTGCTAATGTTAAATAAAAATAAAGGTTATCTACTTCGAATAAAGTCTTTTTTGGCATGGCTGCCCTTAGTCAAACAGTTAAATGGAAAATGTTGAGAAATGTAGACCATAAGGGTTAGCCTTACAGTTTTACTAATAAGGGTTTCGAAAAATTTTGATTGTCATCAAATATTATTATGTAGTGTAAACAAGAACTTAATCAACATTTTGACCTTTGATCTAATAACTATTATGTTTTGTCAACAATGTCGCATTTCCAATAGCAGGTGTTTCACTTTAAATTATATTTCATTAAGCTTTGAGGGGGCCGGAAATTCCCATCCATTACTTCGAAGGCCTCATGAATATTTTCAAGCTCCTTCAGTATATACCTACCAAGTTTATCTTGATTCACGGCTTGACGTCGTATTAATGCATTTTAATGTTACATGGAACTAATTAAAACCATAATTAGTGTACTTCGAGCTTGGATGTAAATTCAACAAATTTGAAACTAATTTGAGTGGGCAGTGGGTTGAATTTTAATTGCATTCAAACGCCGGGCTTGTTTTAGTGCTCGCAAATTATGTTAGGTTGATATAATGCTGTAGTTTGTAGGTCAGCGATATCTCTTTACCTGACATTTTAAGGTGAGGTTGATTGAGTAAAAAGTGCTATTTGGTATAAAAAAGATACGTTAAATTAACAAATGGCTAATTAGGACCCGATCTCAGCATAAGTTCCAACAGACTAAACTGTGGCCGCACTGGTAGTAAATCGAGGAAAGTCGAAGAAGCTAGGGAAGTATATTTGAATCGTAACAAGTGGAAAACTGTGATCTCTACGAGGCGTGAGTCTATGTATGTATATTTTTTTTTTTTCAATGCGTGATATACTGTACCCGACTGCTGGTTAAGCGGTGGACGTACGAGTATGTGGGGCTCTCCTGGCAAGGGTAAAGACTACAGAACCTACCCACAAAAACCCTCGAATGCTCCCCATACTATTTTAGATACATGTTGTCCACATTGTGCTTTGGCAATCAAACTTAGTTCAGCGGCGTACGCAGTAACACATATTAGACTTTTAACTAATGTTGAAACGGCAAGAATTGTTTATTTCAGCTACTTTCATAGTGTTATGTCCTATGGACTACTGCTATGGGGATCAGCGGCTAACATTGAGAGTATTTTCCTTTTACAAAAAAGAGCGATTCGTGCTATCTACTGTTTACGGGCTAGAGAATTCCTAAAAGAATTGTTGAAAGAAATTACTATTTTAACTTTAGCTAGTCAATATATATATGATAATTTAGTTTTTGTATAAAGAAACTATAATAAATTCAATAAAAACAGATCACTGTTTTGATTACATAATGGGAATACTAGAACAAAAATAAACTTGCCGTTCCGATATTCCGACTCCATAAAACTAGCTGTTCGTTCTTGGGGAAATGTATATCTATGTTTAACAAGCTTCCGCAAAGTGTCATTGATTTGACTTTATATAAATTTAAAATCCATATCAAAAAGACACTCATGAGTAAAGGTTATTATAAAGTAAGTGACTACCTAAATGATCACACTATTTGGGAATAGGGACACTATTCATAGAGCCATGTTTGGTAACAACATTATTTATAATATTGTATTATTTTTTTATGTGTATGTAAATATACATACGACTGTAATGGTATTAGGTATGATTGTATCTTATATTATATAGTATTTTTATATTATATTATTGTAATTATTAACATTGAAAAGAGGAGATAAAAAATAGACCTTCAGAGTTTCTTGCCTGTTCTTCTCGAGAAGGCTCTCCCAATTTCCGTACAGGTGTAGAGTCAATATTTTATTTTATTTTAAGCTTTTTTTTTGTTTTGTTCGCTTGACGCCAATAAGTGCCTGTAAAGGTCTATGTTGAATAAATATTATTTTGATTTTGATTTTGTGATACTACTACTCACGCGCTCGAAGTATTTAATATACCTATGAACGAAAAACAATTCAGTTATTTATTTAAAGATAAACCACAACTTAAATAAACATTTAAATAAACACATTTTGAATAAAGTTACCATGTAATTGTGTTAGCTAATTTATTATCTTTGATTTCACCTTTACTTATGTTAAAAAGCGTAATAACAATTGAAATAAAGGTTTATTTTAATTATTACTACAGAGATGATTAAATATTTTCTTTTAACAATAATTTCATTTGTTTATTAGAAATAGCCACATTTTATTGTGGTTCGGTATTTCAAGTGACCTTTTTGAAGACAATTGTTACACAGCCTAGAATGAAGCACATTTATCGTATCGAACGAATGATCGAGTAACAATTTCAAAATGGTTGTTATGACAATCAGAGTCCAGGTGAAGCATGCTTTTACCTGTTTTATCGTCATTTAACATTAAGTGAGATGAAGGACATATGCTAAAAAAGTAGTGATATACAGCAATTAGACGTATTTGCGTAGAGTTGGTTAGCACGTATCAATGGAATGTATAATTAGGGAGGTTCACTTATTTATATAGATATGGTGGTGCCCAGGACACTCACTTATAATCAAACTCAAAAAACAAAATAATCTTTATTCAACCATAGACCTTTACAGGCACTTATTGACGTCAGCAAACACAAAAAAAAAAGCTTAAAAAAAAAACAAAAATCTTGTCCGTACGTACGAAGGAAAAAAAAATCGACTCGACACCTGTTCGGAAATTGGGAGAGCCTTCTCGAGAAGACCAGGCAAGAAACTCTGAAGGTCTATTTTTTATCGCCTCTTTTCAATGTTAATAATTATAATAATATAATATAAAAATACAATATAGTATAAGATACAATCATACCTAATTTGATTACAGTCGTATGTATGTTTACATACACATATAAAAATAATACAATATTATAATTAATGTTGTTACCAAACATGGCTCTATGAATAGTGTTGTTAATCTTGAATAGTGTTGTTAAAATTAATCTTGTTATAGCTCAGCAACATACGTATATTAAAACTTAAAAATGATTATGTATATACATCACCTTTCACCTTGTTATCTTACTTTCATATCACCCAACACGAGTTAATGTTTGTGTACAACACTACTGGAAGAATGATTCTCGCTCGTCTCCATTTTAGGACAGCGCATTGAATGAACGTGTAAATCCTCTCACAATATCGTTATCAAGTGCTTCCAACTTATTTTGATGAATGTAATCAAATCTCAGGGTGCCTTAATTGTAAACTAATGCATTGCTCAATAAATTAAGGTTTTTAACACTGATATTTCTGCTGAGTGAGTCAGATAGAGATCTACCTCTCGCCACTATACAGTCACAATTAAATCAGTTTATAGAAAAAAATATTACCTTAGTATAAAGTAGAGGCAAAAAGATATACGAGAACAACGTATATTTTTTTATATATATATATATATATATATATATATATAATATATATTATATATATATATATATATATATATATATATAATAATATATTACTAGCTTTCTGCCCGCGGCTTCGCCTGCGTGGATTTCGGGATTGGGTCTATAGGCCCACGGCTACATATGCGCGGAAGTCGGTTTATGGCGCGAAGGTTTTATCGCGCTTCCCGTGGGACTATCCGTTTTTCCGAGATAAAAAATACCGCAGAACCTTGCTCAACAATCACTCTATCTATTGATGAAAACCGCATGAAAATCTGTGCAGTAGTTTTTGAGCGAAGCCTTTATAGCGCATCCCGTGAGACCTGTCGATTTTTCCGGGATAAAAAGTAGCTTATGTTACTCGGGGATAATGTAGCTTTCCAAAAGTGAAAGAATTTTTGAAATCGGTCCAGTAGTTTCGGAGCCTATTCATTACAAACAAACAAACAAACAAATCTTTCCTCTTTATAATATTAGTATAGATATGCTACATGTCAATAATTAAAAATATAAATAAACGCCATTAACATTAAAATCACTCACATAAGAATGAAGTAAAACTGTTCTGTTCTGTCGGATGTTTGAAAATAAAGGATTCTATTTCTAGAATTTTCACTTATTGTTTACTACTTTTGTTGCGGCTTTACCCGTCTTCCAAAAGGAAATATATATTTTCCTGCGGTAAAAATTATATTATGTTCTTTGCCGTGTCTCCAACTATCCTCATACTTTATTAGAAGCCTATGTCCTTTCTCAGGCTATAGGCCAAATTTACATTAATTAGGATCAGTAATTTCGGCGTGAAACCGCGACAAACAGGCAGACAGTTAATTTCGAATTTATATTATTAATAAGTATTGCAAAAAAATCACTACGGCATAATTGATTTTCCCTATATTTGCATTAAAAGAAATCTATGTTTTGGCCAAATATAAAGTTCAGATTTAAAAGTTTTTTGTTGCAAAATGCAAATATTTTGTCAAAATAAAGGAAATATACAAACTAACCGACTCTGAGGAAAATATTCCAAAAATAGCTAACTTAATAACTAATAGGTAATATTTTTTATGAGTTACAAATTCTGTGTTTAAATAAACCGAACAAAGCAATTTCAAATGCGCAAAATAATAAGACAGAGCGTCTAGGGCGAAATTAATTTCTAAATTGAATTTCGTGGAGAGAACTTTCTGAGGCTATCGAACCTTCTAAGGTCTTAATTTAGGCATAAAAAATCGTATGGTTGTGTCCCAAAAAAGGTAGAATAACCTAAAACTATATCCTCATAGTTATAAATAACAAACGTAGCACAGAATTTGATTTGGTTATGTCAGAAAAATATTGACTACACCTGTCTTCACAGGAGCTAAAAATATTCCATTCATATTGATTAAGTTAATTTGATAGTATATTAATAAATATACAGGTTTTAACTATCAAACTAACTGTCCACTTTTTGCGACTTGAAACAGTTGAAAGAGTTGTCTTTATTAGAAAAAAATGTACTAAAAACCAAAAAATAATAAAATAGATACAGTCGTGGGAATTATAAACATATGCATAGACTAGACTAAAATAAAACCGTGGGGCACATCAATACATTACATTTTAATCAACGATTGTAGACAATTGATGTGCCCCACGGTTTTATTTTAGTCTAGTCTATGCATATGTTTATAATTCCCACGACTGTATCTATTTTATTATTTTTTGGTTTTTAGTACATTTTTAGTACATTTATCTTAAACATTGCAATGTATGTTTAACATAAAACCGTTTAAATTAAAAAGTTTTTACCTATTTTTATTTTCTAGTTTTTAGTTTTTATTTCGATTATATAGTACATTATATTCTACTAGTTGAGCACTTTCATTTGATACCCATATTGATAGGATTGATTAAACCTAAGTTTTCCGCCATTTTGTAGAGGCCGCCATCTTGGATTTAATTTTATATAGTACATTGTATTCTACTGGTTGAGCACTTTCATTTGATACCCATATTGATGGGATTGATAAAACCTACGTTATCCGCCATTTTGTAGCGGCCGCCATCTTGGATTTAATTTTTTTATAGTATATTGTATTCTGCTTGTTGAGCCCTTTCATTTGATACCCATATTGATGGGATTAATAAAACCTAAATTGTCCGCCATTTTGTAGCGGCGGCCATGTTGAATTTATAATGATAATGAATAAATATAATTGTATTGTCACCAAAATCCAAAGTGTATACAAAATTTCAGATTAATCGGTTGACAGGAAGAGGGTGAAATTTGATTTACTAAATTTGACCCAAGAATGAATGAACCGGGCTGAGCTAAATAAAAAAAAAAAATAAAACCGTTTAATAAAAAATCCTTCCTTGTCGAACGAAGAAGTTTAAACTCACATAACAACTGTTTTCTATCACGCAAATTGACGTACACATATAGTACTGATGTATATACATATTATAAAATATTGATATTTAATAGGCACAGATGGTATGTGATGGCGCATGTTAGCGAAAAATTTACTCTGGTTAATGTAAAGCTTGTAAATTAGTACATAATAATTATTAAATATTGTTTATAAGTAAATATTGTTTGAGTACACATATTAATTTTGTTGTTGTGATTTTTTATTTTTCCGCGTGAAACGGAATCTAATTAAGAATTTGTTTTTAATGACAACACTGAATTCGAGTGACTCAAAATTCTATAAAATTGTAAGCAGTAAAAAAATAATTTCGCGCACGATTTTATTCGTATTCGTATTCCAAATTCACGTCTAACGATTCAAAAATACGTCTCCTGAGCGCTCTTACTTAGTTAGGGTTGGCATGTGCTTCTCGGCGGAAAAGGATCAGTGCTGTAATGATGAACTCAAAGTATATATAAAAAAATCCATAGACTATTTATTATTTAACAAGTTCCAGTCAGTTCAACCGTACTAGTCGAGTGAAATAATTTTCAGACGTTCACTAAAATCCAATCGCCTATCCAAACAGTGTCGTCGAAACCAAAATTAAGTAAAATTAATTAAATTGCTCCCCTCAAATTAATTACGGAGACCTCAAAACATAATCCGGCGGTAAGTGGAAACAATTTTGAGATGGAATTTTTATAGTATTTTTCAATCTGCGAAAATAATAATGTTCCAGAAGAAGTCTTCGGCCAATCAAATTGAAACTCGTGGCCAATATTAAAATTTTCCAACATTTCACGATTAAGGTTTTTTAAGATGGCGGTCATGTAATGAAATGTGATATATTGTTAAAATCACATAATTGTTATTTTGAGTATATGCTTACGTAAATAGGCAGAAAATTTCACTGATTTTTCTCCTGAGCTTAGTGAATTATTCAAAGAGTAGGTACATACTCGTACCAATATATCATACACACGTTTGTGTGCGTTGGAAAAACAACCGATTTTGTACTAAAAATTTTAAGTCACTATCTGTACATAGTCAAAATAAAAACTACTACTGAAACAAGTTTTTTACTATTCATTGCTCTCTTCGATAAAAAATAAATGACAAACTAATCGATGTTTTCGGCGCCACAGTTGGATAATTGTCAACTGTATTTTGAACATATTAAGAGCTATTTACTCTTATTTGCTGAGCATTATATTATACAAGTAACAGTGGATCTACTTGCGTCACTTTTAAAAAGTATAGCGACTTAATTGTGGTGATGTTGCGAATCGTTCAAATCACTTTTTACTAATATTACAATGCATTGCGACTTTTAAATATGGCGACCATCATATTGTATGAGTTCATAAACAAAATTTTCGATAATTTTGTAGAATTTCGTATAATTTCTACATTATAAAATCTTATATTAAAGAATTATATATTTAAAAAATGCATAATTTATAAAGATTAGATATCATTTCATTGGAAAAGTACAATGTAATTTCAAAAATGGTCACTAAAGGCACAATATATGTATGTAGTATAATTAGAATATCCAACGTTCGCTAGAGTCAGTGAAAGCCTAGGAGCTACTCTATAATATGTAACAAACGCCGGTACAGCGAGTGCGATCTCTTTCTCTTTTTTCTCATCCTCGATACTTTTCTTGTTGATAGTAAGAGATCTTGCCTGAGCGAGAATCCGATATAACATGGGCGCCGCCGCAGGCGTACAGCTAGTCTATTATAAATCTATCGAACGAAATACCTTATCATTGATGAGTCTCCCATCAACCAGCACTGAATGTGTAAGTGTTGTATGACTAAACGTTAATATTTTTAGAAAATGATATCGAATTAAAAAAATATTGAAACCTGTATTAATCATTTTACCGATTGAACAAAAAAAGCTGCGTTAATGACTAAGAAAGAATGATTAGTGTCTGGAGTATTCCTTCTGACATAACATTTTGTGGATCATTTTTCACATAAGGTACAATGTTTTTGTAGCATAGCGACAATTGGTCAACATTAATGCGTCTTTCTTCCTGAGAGATGAAAACAACCAGTTATATTTGTCATTTGTCAAGACAATTATGCTTGATTCCACCAAATAGTCAACGTCTGTGTCATTTTTCCGAGAATAATTTGGCCGTTGAATATATTCATAAGTTATGTTGAAACCTCAACTGTCTCCTGCTTTTTTATTTACCTACTTTCTCATGTGAGAAAGAGACAGAGCGTGGCAGAATTCTGATCGGACACACTATTCAGTCAGCATATAATTTATCTTGCACAAACGTCAACGCTGAAACGCTGCCTTTATCTTCGACTCTATTCGTCATTTAGGTATCATTTGATGTGAACCTTACTTTGATAGAGAGTACAATACGGCGAAGCTTAAAAAACGTGCTTAATATACGCTTCAAGGTGACTAGTGAAACAAAGTGTGCTGGTGGTAATTGATACCAGGATATATTCTCACAGAAAGAAGCAGCGGAAAAAAAATTGGTAATCCATCTTTATACCTCTTCCGTTCAACACGAACGACTGGATGGAAGAACTGAACTGTATGTAGCTCGATTTCCATGTCCTTATTATATTTGGGTTATGCAGTTTTTTCATTTAGAAATCACTCTTGCTCATGGCAATTGTACTATATCCTTGAAGTCAAATCTTAACCAGCTAGTCGAGTTATCTCGAGATCACATTGACTGAATAGACCGCCATGGAGGTTTAGTAGGAAGGTCCTACGAGAAATTCTACATATGTCTAGAAAGTAACTATTGTCATGCACTTTACGTAACAGTAACCTTGAGAAACGAGGTTATCTTAAACTGAGTATTCTTCCACTTCGACTCAAAACTGAATAAAGAACGAATTTACGATGCGACAAAATCCTTATACAACGTGTAAAGCTGGACAATTGGATCAACGCTGAAGTCCACAAACTGCTCTCTTTCAACTCAGTCCTAACCAATAGTAACTTGGATGCTGATTTCTTGCCGAGAGTACAACTATGACTCAAAGAACTTTCAGCCTCAACGGTCGACAGTGTGTGACGGGAGCTATATGCTGATTGCTACTCATAGTTCGCGATTCTTACTTTATGTGCTAATGTGTATTTTAGATTTCTATTATAGATTATTTTAGATTTGTTCAACTGAAAACATCGTGAGACAACCTGCATACACCTGCGGCGTAATTCAAACGTGTATCTAGTCAATCAATCTGTACTGGAGCAGCGTAGTAGACTATGGGCTAATCGCCCTAACTTAGTAGGGGTAGGCTAGTGCACCTCTGTAGGGACGAATATTAGCTGTGATGATGATGTAAGTAGCTAGATTTACACCACTCTAGAGGAAATATTAATTTTCCATAGCTAGATTGCGCCACTCTAGAGTATACTTTAATTTACTCTAGCAAGATTAATACCACTATAGAGGAAATGTAAATTGACTGTATCTAAATTTACACCACCCTAGAGGATTTTTCAATTTACTCTAGCTAGATTTACAACGATCTCGAGGAAATTTTCATTTCCTCTAGCTAGATTTACAACTCTCTAGAGGAAATGTTAATTTACTCTAGCTAGATTTACTCCGAGAATAGTATTAAGTTAGTTATTATAACTAGTAGTAGGCTAGTACGAATACATACGCTTCTGAAAATTAAACTTCATATTTACGAATATGAAAATTTTCTGATATAAATTTTTGTACAAGAAGTTGACGGGTCATCAGGTTTTTGAATCTATACAACGCTGCGATAGCTTAAATCCAATATGAAACTGAAATACTCTAAATTTTAATATCTAGTGGATATGGCAGCGCTGAGTAACGCATTGAGATCGCGTCAGTATTAAAATCGAATTCAGATGAATATTATGTATATTTGATGAATGTCCATTTAAAATCTACGATCGCTTGTGATTTTGATTCTTATATCCAGAATATAGTAGCAAAAATCAAATAAAGATATTAAAAGGTCTTATTGATTTTGCATTTAAAAATAATGCTTAACTAATGAATATATATAAGAAAAAATGGTCATATGCTTAATGCTTCAATTCGTATTGTTAAAGAAGCGGGTTTAAACAAAAGTGAATATAAATCACAAACAAAAATCTGTAAGAGTGCTTTTCCAACTGTCAAGATACTTGTAAAGATTTCTAACTTGAATGTTGATAGGTAGTTATTAACAGTACATAAAAATTACTTTAGCTTAAGACAGTAAAAAGTTGCATTTGCAATTTTCGATGACGACGTATTCTAAAGATGCGAGCTCGAGTTCCTCCCGATTCGAATATATTGCAACGTTTTTTTGGTCATATTTTATTTAAGATATTATAAATTTAAATTCAAATAAAATACAGTATCAATATCTGGAATTCACAACAATGTATACTCGTCGTTTCAATTTGATATTATAGATATTATGTATTATTTGACCAATATGGCCCACCGCTAGTAAGTATCATAACTCGGTTTCTGGATTATTAATCATATTTTGAAACTTTTCTGTAACTTCCTATATTTAGAATTAATTGACACGCTTCGGTGAAATGGAGGTCACTTTTTACAGTACTATAATTAATCAATGTTAAGTAGGATCGATTTTTTATATACATTTAATGGTAATTTTACAGACTTTAAAAAATGTCAACTTTTCTTCAAACTATATTAAGCTTTAATTTTATTATAGGAAATTTCTTTTTACAGTTTTATGATAATTCCTCGGTTGTTGATATTAGTCTCACTTTATATAGAAATGCTGCATAAAATAAAGAGTCGAAAATTATTTGTCGAAGTTTATTTGTAAAATTTTTGATTAAATTTTGACTATATTGTTTTATAGAGCCAAACTATACTTTATTACTGTTAATAGCTCGTACCAAAATCCAACAAAGAATTTTTGACACTTTTCTTAAAAATTGCTTATAAATAAAACAAATTTACAAAAACATAACCGATGTTGAATTATACGTGAACCCATAATATCATAAAAAGAAACATCTGTATATTTGTAAACCACAAGAAGGGTACAGATTGTCTAAGATATTTTTTTTTTGAAGATCTCTTTTTTTAAGTGTCACATTGACAAACAAATACAAAACCACCATAGGGTAAGTGGCTTATGTTATTTATTATAACTTGGTTCTTGTGAGATTCATAGTAAATCTGCAAACTGAGATTCGTAGAAAATCTAAAAACCACAGTTTTTGTAGAGTTTGCAACTAACTTGTGGCTTAAATTGTAAAGTCATGCTGCCTGTAATTTCAACGCTATCAACCAGGCTGAGGTACCCAAGAAGGTAACCCTAATCTATACGACGGTCTATTTTCTCTCTCTTCGTTTGTGCGTCAATATTTCGCCTCAAATAGGCTGACTGATATTTGGATGTAAGTATATTTTTATTACTTTACTATTACCTAATTTAAATATTTTTTTCAATAATCAATTTTCGGTTTATTATGTGCATAAATTATTTTTGAAACTAGGTTAGTGATTTTTCAATTAACATTTGAATAAAACGAAGACACTTCGTCACTTTCTCACAGCTTTCTCAGATTTATATGTATTAAATGTATAATTTGTCAATATAAGAAGTATACATATAAACGTAAAAATTGCAAATCATTTGTAACTTTGCTTATATTATCATATAAATTAGGCGACATTACAAAATTATGACATCCCGATTGCACTGTATTTAGTATGCGGCGATTTTGAGTGATCCGCGACAACGCCGCAAATTTGTTCTTGTATCTTCAATAGTGCTTGTACAATATTTTTAAGCTAATAGTGATCTTTCAATATATATTTTTCATAATATAATATGTAGCTTAGTTGAGATTCGAACTTATATTAGCATGGGCTACAGTTATATTTTCCACACAGTCACGCTAACAATTTCGAGTCTGCTAGCGCATTTTTCACCGCTCAACGCCGAGTCCATTCCACTTGAATATTCGATTGCGAATGTTCATTACGCGTCGGTCAACAATGAAAAAGGCATTCCTAATCGGTGGTAAGTTTCTTTAGACGTTTTCGGTATTGTATTGGTAATGCTTATGGTACTTTAAATGGTAACTTGGTTTTATTTACTATTTACTATTATTTAGTGTTTCTCTACTATTTGATGGATGTTATTTTACATATTAACCTTTCTTTTCAATTACTCTATCTATTTAAAAAAACCCGCATCAAAATCCGTTGCTTAGTTTTAAAGATTTAAGCATACTAGGGATATAGGGACAGAGAAAGCGACTTTGTTTTATACTAAGTAGTGATTTGGCACGAGGTGAGATTTATCATGTATTATAGTTGTCTTTATGAGGATAAATAAACATCTCGATGCAGGCACCAATCATTAGATAGAGTTTTTTTGTACGTAAGTCCCCTCCACAGATCGCTACTTCATTCAAGAGTAGTTCGGAAAGAAATAGAAATTAAAACATATCTAATCTAAGGGAAGATATTTTGCAGATTATAGTGGCTTCTAATTGTGACTAAAACACAATCTCGATTTGTACAGTCGCTTACTTCAGGTTCGTCAATCAGTTTGCTAAATGTGAGTGTAGTGTGGACTGTATTTGGAGAGAACAAAAAATATGTCGTCAGTGGTTAAAGAAAACCACAGCTTCATAGAGACTTGACAGCGTAGCTCCATTCCGCCTGCGACCACAGCCGGTGCAACCTACTGGAAACGTCAGACAATAAAATTGGTATGTAAATGTCGTGTTAATTACCATTCTATATTTCTATTTATTATGAAACGTAAAAGTGTAGCAGTAAGAGTAGCAATTGTTATTGGCAGCTCGTATTATTTAAAGGGTCTTGACCATAGTTTGTTACCTGCGGTCATCTTTGGAGTAACAATTATTCCATTCACCAAAATGGTTAAAAACTTAGGAATTGTATTTGACCAGTGCGTGACATGGTGGCCGCACGTTGAGGCTGTCCGGAAGAAGTTATTTGCTGCATATAGTACTCTAAATAGATTAAGAAACTTTCTCCCGATAGCTACAAAGAGAGTGTTAGCTCAGTCACTTTCCACACAGTCTTGCTTTCCTTGATTGACTACGCTGACGCTGCGTGGATTAATTTATCTGAGGAACTACTTGACAGCTTGGAGCGGCTGCGAAATGTAGCCATCAGGTTCATTTTCAATCTGCGTAGGTTTGACCATGTTTCTAATTATCGCTCTCAACTGAAATGGTTACCTATTCGCCAGCGCAGAGACTTACATGTTTTATCCCTACTTTACAATATTTTGTACCTTCCAACATCTCCATCCTACCTTAAATCTTTGTTCTCTTTTCGATCCCATTCGTCATGTCGTGCCTTGCGTTCTAATTTTAATCTGACTCTGGATATACCGCCCCGAAGTACCGACTTTTTTTCATATTATTTTTCGGCTTATGCCGTCCGGTTGCGGAACTCTCTCCCGGAAGGTATTAGGGGAGCGCGAACGCTGGAGTCCTTTAAGAATCAAGTCCGTGTTCACTTCCTGTCAAAGATTCCTTAACTTATACTAGTTATAGCCTATTGTCCTGTCCAATTACTGTACCGATCCTATATTTAAATCTCCTTTTAATACTTCCCTGGTCCTAGGTTGCCCTGGCCTGGCCTGGAAGAGATTGCTGTTTAGCAATAAGGCCGCCTTTTATACATTTATAATTTTCTTTTTTTGTTTGTGTGTATTTTATGTATACAATAAAGGGTTATGTTATGTTAATAAGTTAGTAATCCAACCATCAAATTAAAACCAAACAGCAATATTAATGCCTCAATGGGGGATACAAAATGTAACTCGTGCCAACACTCAGTGCTTACAACAATATTATCACAAGCAATCAAAAAGAAAATTGTAATTGTAAACCAGTCTTTATAAGCCAGTTCGTTATTACAAGTACATTAACTCGTTAAATATACATTAGGTCATTTACATACAGTAGATCTGGGTAGGTTTACAACTACAACATTGACCAAATACAAAATAGTTATATAGATATTTCTATATCGTATCAAACAACACCGCGCAAATGGTAGAAATAAATTTCACACTGGAGTTAAAACAGATCTTTAACCCGCGAGGAGGCGCTACCGGGTAAAAAATACCCATAGTCTGGTTCTAAGGCTAATATTTCTTTAACAAGTTACGTCAGGTTTTCGTCGATCTATGTACCTCTCGGGAAAGGACGCAGCAAGGCGCGTGCAGGGTGTTGATCAGCTTGCCCGTGCGGCGCGACCAGGACGAACGTTCAAAGTGAGTATGGGTGTTTTTTACCCAGCTGCGACCTTTTGTGTATCACTTTTTTTAGTGTAATTAAAATGTATAATTAGTGTTTTGTTTATAATTTTAGGTTGAAAATGTCACGTTTTTTTGCAAGAAGAAGCAATATTGGACGTATTAGAAGCAGAATACGAATCATCATGTTCTGAGATCGAAGATGTAGAAAATGTCAGTATTCACGAGACTAATTCTGAAGAAGATGCGGATCTTTATGATCATCAATCACATAAGTTACCGCTACCACCGCTTGATCAACCACTTGGAGTTCGGAATTGGCGAGATCTTCAGGTATCCCATGATTATTTAGAAGATATCCCAGTACAGTTTCCGCGACGTGGGAAGTTCACAGGCAAAGATAATATAAAGAAGTGGCAAGTTTGTACACCACCACAGAATGTTAGAACTCGAGCTCACAATATAGTTCTAACTGTTCCTGGCCGTATCCGAGAAGGAAGGAACTGTTCTTCTATAGTTGAGGCATGGATTTATATTTTCCCTCCAGAGTTTATCACAAAAATAGTCACATACACGAACATCTATATTGAAAAGCAAAAGGAAAAGTATAGTCGTGTCAGGGACAGCAAGTCGACAAATGAAATTGAGCTTCATGCTCTTTTTGGCTTACTATACTATATTGGAAGAGTCCGGGGTGCACCACTTGAACACTTAAGACTTATGGGCATTAGATGGAACAGGAAGTATTATATGCATTGCTACTATTGGATTTGGATTTAGCTTGGCCAAATCTGTGATCCTCGTCGAGCCTATCTAAAAGAACTAGCCCTAGCGCTGTGCTTACCTCTTGTCAAGCAGAGGAAACTAGTATCTAGCCTGCCAAAAGAAATTTAAAAAAAACATAGAATTAGTGATTGGATTTGAAGAACCAGCGTCTGATGCTGCACAAACGGCAACCTCAACTTCGTCGTCGCGTTGCTCAGTTTGTACATGGAAAAAAGACCGTAAAACTAAAACTACCTGCAAATTTTGTTTTTCTAAAATCTGCAAAGAACACACAACACCAATTTGTGGGAATTATTATAAAGAACGCAAATAAAATTATGTAAGTTTGAAGTTCCTACTAAGAGAGTAAATTTTTGTTGATTTTTTTTAACAAAAGTTCAAATTGTTATGACACTGTCCGTTTTGTTGCCAGGAGGCTTTTCTGTTTTTTTTTCGTAATATTAGTTCCATATTAGTATTATGTAACATGTTAAAAAAAACAATCTATCTAAATTAAAAAAAAATAGGTTGTAATATGTGATATTAAAAAAAACATTATTTTTTAGTACATAAGTTAAAAGACCTAAATATAAGTAAATAAAAGTATTTTTTCACAAAATGTTGGTTTTATTAAAGCAATATAAAGTAAATTTATTAATTAATTAGTTTTTTTAAAAAACTGTTAAATATAAAATATATATGACAATATTTCTCTGGGTATTTTTTACCCGGTGGCGCCTCTTTGTGTTTGTTTTTTAGGCGCGCCTCCCGCCGGGTTAAATAATGTTATAAATCATGTCACGTTATAATTATCAATTGGTACATTAAATGAATAAATAACTGCATTTGTGATATGATGTGATGGCGGAAGTACAAATGAACATATTGTTTATTGAGTACCATAATAATTAATTACTTAAAAAATACATACATACTTAACGTTTCATGTGACGTAATCTATTTAATGTTATACGATAAGACTTTTTATATTGTAACCTTTTAAAATTTAATGTATAAAAAAATTACTTTTTACCTTGATTTATATATCGCACTAATAATACAATAGTGTATCAACTCAAAATCGAACATTTTTCAGAATCAACAAAAAACTTATTACTCTCTTTCTGTAATAGTTGCAAATTGAATTTGTCACATAAGTTCTTTAATTTATCTTTATTCTGTTTTTGCACTAATCGAACGACGGTTTTGATCACGCGTGAAGAATCAAATTTTGCGTGTGTCTATAGTATTATGTCAAGTACGACAAAATTTTGAGTTGATACACTATTGTATTATTAGTGCGATATATATATATTACTTAAGCGGTGTTGTTTCGCGAGCGACAATATTTAAATAGGAAAAGTTACTTTTATCGATTTGATAATTCATTCTTCTTGCATAAATATTTTATGCTTTTATTCAAAACCGTGTGGTAATTGTCCCATTAAGTGAATCACACGTCTAGGGTAAAAGAACTGAGGTTCGAATGGTGCCTATAACGTAATAAATATGGACAACTTCCAAAGTCGAGTAGTTATTTCACCGGTTTTAAGTTGTCGGCCATTATCCTTTTACCATTAACAACCATTACCATTATAATTCTATACCATCAACTATAGTGATGGTTCTGGCAAGTTTTAATAGACTGTAGTGATCATTGATCATCAGGTACATGCGTGGTGTATCCTATAATCCAGAAATAAAATGTGGGCTCAATCAACTCGTATCGTTCAAATTGTGACTGTGACAAAAATATATTATTCTCTATTTAAACATATACTTATACTATTTTTTATTGTAGTGGTATTTAATTGTGTTCAATAAAGAGTTTATCTATACTAATAGGTATAAATATATATATATATATATATATATACATAACAAATATATAAACAACTAGCTTTCTGCCCGCGGCTTCGCCTGCGTGGATTTCGAGATTGGGTCTATAGAGGGTTAATGGTCATAGCTTTTGCTCACGGCTACATATGCGCGGAAGTCGATTTACGGCGCGAAGTTTTATCGCGCTTCCCGTGGGACTATCCGTTTTCCAAGATAAAAAATACCGCAAACCTTGCTCAAGAATCACTCTATCTATTGATGAAAAACCGCATGAAAATCTGTGCAGTAGTTTTTGAGCGAAGCCTTATTGCGCATCCCGTGGGATCTGTCGATTTTTCCGGATAAAAAGTAGCCTATGTTACTCGGGATAATGAAGCTTTCCAAAGGTGAAAGAATTTTTGAAATCGGTTCAGTAGTTCGGAGCCTATTCATTACAAACAAACAAACAACAAATCTTTCCTCTTTATAATATTAGTATAGATATATAAACATAACAAAATTTTATAGCAATATTGGATCACAATGTATGGTGGTCAGAAGTAGACCCACCAGAGTTGCAAGTTGAGGAAGGCAGCACTATATCTTACAGTTAGACTAATTAGCTGTGACCAATGAGCCAATGATATGGGATCTAGGGTAACGGATAGACATACATATATTATACATATATAAATATTTTTTTATAGAACTTTACAACCATGACTACAAGGTACAAATGCATTCATCACATTCATCACAGAAGCATCTGCCTTCACCGGGATTCGAACCCGGCACCTTAGAGATGGCAACACCTTGAAACCCGATTGGTTACCTTCATCTTATCTATGTCTCCCTTAAAATAGTAGTGTTCTTATTGCTGAGTGAATGATAAGACATGTTTATAATATACACTGTGGTTTTTCTAGGTGTCGTAGATAAGCTGCGAATTTCACAGGAACTACATGTAGTATAGGTGACTGTAATCATTTACTATCAGGTGGTAGACTGCTTGCTCATCAACATCAATACATAGTATAAAACAAAGTCGCTTTCGCTGTATGTCCGTATGTATGCTTAGATCTTTAAAACTACGCAACGGATTTTGACGCGGTTTTTTTTAATAGATAGAGTGATTCTTAAGGAAGGTTTGTATGTATAATAAATGCATAATATAGTAGAGAAACACTGATAAATTTAAAGGTTTCTAATGTGATGTCGTAAATAAGCACGTTTTTTGCGCTTATATTGCAAACGCTGGCTGAACCCTACGAGATAGACCAAAATAATGTACTACAGTATTGTACAACTTACAAAAATCCACAAAAAAGTCCGCGATGGTATATGTCTATCTCTTAGGGATAACCCACCATAACCATTTTTTCACTGCACCCGTGCGAAGCCGGGGCGGGTCGCTAGTATCATATAAAAGAAGGCTTTTCAAAAGGTATGTTATAACTCTGACAGAATATATCTGCTTAGTCTTGCGTTTACTAAACAGTAATATAATTGTCCAGCAGTAACTTCTTTGGTAGAATGTCCGTGATTTGCGAATATATAAAATAATGAAATAGCGAAGTTGTTCTTGTAACGATGTTTAATTTGTAAGTGCAGTACAATATAAAAGGAAGTGGGAGAAAGAGGATCAATTTTATTGGCGGATCGTTTGGCGAATATTATCTGTACATGGTCATGTGATAATTGTAATAGTGTAATTGAAAGATTCACAGGTAGGCACTACTATTAATTATAAAGTAAGTGACTATCTAAATGATCACCGGTTGCACCGCGATGTTTTTGTTTCCGTGATTGCTGATTAGTAATAATAGATGTTTTGGATAACGAATGGCATATCACCGACTAATGCATAACTATTAAGCTACTGGCCAACATACCCCGATAATCGTTCAAAGCCTCACTTAGAGGAAATACCCAAGTAGTTTTTACCTTTATAATTGCCGCTCCTTTGTGGCATACGCGTTTCATTCATTCCTTAACTACCCTGTTCTAATTAATTAAATCTCAAGAAGACTAACTTACAAGAAGGGTTTTCTAATCTAAAGCAAACTTATCTTTAATACATTAAAGTCTAGACCGGCTGACAATTTATTCAAAGCCCCTCTAGAACCGAAATGTTCTGAAATGTTGTTTGTAATTAGTGGGTGACGTAATTGCGACAAAGTTTACTGCCTAAGTCTCAATCTGTATGCAAGCTTAGAGTCGTAACTTTGGATCTTTAGAGGTTCTGGTACTTATTATCTACATGTTAATTCAAACTACGACTTATTTCTGACTTCTGTAATTTTATTGTTTGTAACCTAAACCTTTTTGACGTGACAACGTCTATTAAATTGGTACGGCGTGGAGTCTTTCTCGAAAACACCGTAACGGCCGAATCTGACGCCACACGGAGTCCACGAACGGCGTAACGGCCGATCTGACGCCACACGGCAACGTAATAAAAATATAAATGTTATACATTACTTTATTTTAAATAATTTCATTGCACCCAGAAAAAATTTTTGTTATTTAATTAACATACTAAATTTGGGAAGAAATATGTTTGTATTTTTTACGAAAACTAATTTTGGCAGTCCTCTCTTGACATAAATCTGACTCTACTTTGAAAAAATAGGCGATACTCTGAAAGTATAAGGGATATATGGATATGTCGCAGTCATTTGGTTGAATCTGCTATTTGATTGTACCACTAGCGCATTCATTGAATGACGACATTTAATTGAATGACTAGGCTGAACGTTGATTGAACAAACGTCCTAGTCCAACTAGTTAGCGGATTTTGACCACGATCTTTTTCGGACGTTTGTATCGTACGTCATCTACTTTTCATCACCGGCAATAAACCACTTCAAACCCGGTTTCATTACGTCTAAATAAGGAACCGAAAATCAGCACACGATTTATTAGATTTTTTTGACGTGACAACGTCTATTAAATTGGTACGGCGTGGAGTCATTCTCGAAAACACCGTAACGGCCGAATCTGACGCCACACGGAGCCACGCACATTACTCATAATAATTAATTTATGTATAACTTCAGAAACAGAAAATTTAAACAAACTATTAAATAAAAATATAAATGTTATACATTACTTTATTTTAAATAATTTCATTGCACCCAGAAAAAAATACCATGTAATAGACGTTGTCACGTTCAAATATCGGCAGTAGACGGAGTTCCACAGCCAACCATTTTTTTTTTTAGAAAATTTTACAAATTATTGCAATTTTCATTAAATGGTTCTCTATTATAACAGGTACTTTTCGATCAAAACTGAATGTTTATGGTCGTGCAGTATTAGGGTGTTACAGTATGAAAATTTTAAAGTTAGTAAGATTTTTAGTAGACAGTTTTAGTGTACCCTATCCCTAAAAAAGGTAACCGCTCTAATCCAACTATAGACCCATAACCATAAATTTTCTATGCTTGTATTAGAATCATGTAAAAATATAGAAAAATAACATTAAATAGTATCACTCACTGTTACTGCATTTTGCTACTACCCTTGTATATAAATATTTCTTACACTCGCATAAATAGGGTACTTTCCTATCTAAAAGCATATAACTATGATAGCTTATGCATTAAATAGTCGGAACCATCATGTTTAAGTACATAAAATAACAAAAATAATATAAAAATTAGTTTCAAAGTATTCACTTTTTTAATCTATACGTAAAACAAGAGCGAAACATAGGCCGCCATGTAGTGACGTCATAAGGTACTGTAAACTTATGCGTATCAATGTCATTATGAATCATAGTACGTATAAAGTCGCAAAACAATAAAAAAAGAAGTTTGTTACTTGCTTTTTTAATGTAAGAGAACGTTATAAATACATAAGTTAAATTGAAATCGCACGTGAATCACACTATGGAAAGCGGTTTTGCAAAAGGAAATAGTACGAGTTTACCAAAAATAAATGCATTAATGGTCGGAAAATTCTTTGCTGCAAATCCCAACTTTTGTTCTGCCGAGTTACGGAGTATTAAAACATTGAAGTCAGTATTACTCTTTTATTATTATTCCTTTATTAGTTGTTTATATAAAAAAGAGAATAACTCATTTTGAATTTATGAATATAATAATATATAGCATCAAACATAGAGCTTTGTTTATTATTTACATGCCGTATTGACGTCATCACTACAGAGTAACAACTCGTGCGGCGCCTTCGTCTAATTACGCGCGAAATTTGAAAATATTAAATTTTAATGTAATTTTTATAGTACTTACCGAGTGTATACAACTTTTATATTTTTAGTATATGGTTTACTGATACGCAAGGATCAAATTAAGATTCTTTTCAAAAAAGAGATTAATTCCCTATTAGCCTAGCTTAAAGTAAAGCTCTATTATTACTTATGTTATGGAGTCTAGGATAAACTATAGACATATATCAATCATTCGTAGATGAAACTTTTCATACATTCTACATACATACATTCATTCATAGACGTATAACGGAGAGAGTGAATAAGTCTTACGATCAACGTTTCTTCATTTTTGTTGTCGTTACTGCGTCAATGTTACCTAATCACAAACCCATTTCATACTTTTCGAGCAGTAAAACAATTATTTCTACCTGTAGACCTCGTCGGGCAGAAACCAATTTTATTTTCGAGAAAAATTTAATGGAAAGCAATTATACGGATAGCGTGAGTTTATATTGCGGCCTGTCGCGTGTTCGCGCCAAAGCGAGCACGCAATGGAATGACTGTCTGGTTCTATTAGCACTGGAATCAATTTTTCCATGTATTTATCACTAGCAATTCTGTTGAAACGATGATACGAAAAGATCTTCGCTCGGAAGAGTCGATTATGTTAGTATAAGTGATTGTTTTCGGTTTTAACTAAATATGTTACAACCTACTAAAAGCTATAAAGCTTTAAAGTATGTCACATATATAAAATCTGAAAAAGTTTATAATTATTACAATTTTTTATTAAATACTCATCAATTTTTTTTTTTTTTTTTTTTTTTTCCTCAGGAGAGGAGGCTGAGAATCCATCATGGATACCAACGCAACAGGCAAGCAGGGATGCGTTGATTATGTCGGACTCCTGGTACTGTCGAGACGGCTCGACTACACAGACTACCGACTAAACTCAGCCTAGCCTTTGGTCCTATTGACCCTACTGCTTTATTGACGAGAGAGACCGCACCTCAGGAGAGGCACGGTTAGCGCTCCCCATGGTGGGGTATATGCGCTAGAAGAAGGCACGGATCTCCAGAGTGGGACCGGCCCGTATTGACAAGGAACCTATTCAGGCTAAGCAGAAGCTGCCGTTTAGGGTTGACAAGGGGGAGCGACGGCTCAGACGCCGCCGCTTGCAGGTCTAGAAGTTCCTGCGTGAGTTGGTTGGAGTGTCGCTAAAGGACATGTCGCGGTCTACGAATCCTCTGCCGGTATTGATTAGTGTTGCCTTGTGACAGGCTCACAGTTGGTGGTATTGACGGGTTACTCATCAAGTGCCTGAAATGTTCTTATAATAAAATAACCGTATTAGAACATACCTTATCCAAAATATGAATAGGCCAGCTGATAGGAGACAACTTCGACGAACATACTTGGAACAAATAGGTGATTTATTAACTACCTTTCAAGGTCAAAAGTACCCATAACCGACGAGCATGAGTAAAAGTATTAATGAAGGGAGTTAGAGAAGGAGGCGAGGAAGCTAGAGAAGTATGTTTGGATCGGAGCAAATGGAAAACTGTGTTGTCTATCCACCCCCAGGGGAATATATGTATATGGGCGCAATTTCATCAGCTATGTAATTTTTGTTATTCAAACAATGAAATATGAATTTGTAATAGTTTTAAGTTAATTTGTTAATTAGTGGCGCAACAAACCAATGTTATTTCCGTTTTAGCAGCGCCATTATGCATTATGGTACGATACTAAACTTCAAATACTTTATTCTTAACTTTTGTGACGAGTTATTAATATTTCACGATGTATTTGTTGTAATTTTTAAATCAGTAATTATGGCGTATATAATATGTTAATATTACTAAAAAAAGTAATACCTTCTAATTTATATCCTACATTTGCCCCTTGCTTCGGTACTGCTAAATAATCAAGTTTCAATAAGTATTAAAAATAACAAGAGTGAATTCATTTTGAACTACAATGTTATTATTGAATTATTTTTTGAATATTTTGTTATTTTCTCTCAGGTGTTATAGTTTATTGTGTTTTATTGTTTTAATATTTATTGGTTTTAGCGTTTTTTTAACTTCCGTTGATGCTTTCACGGGAAGTTTAAATTAACTAACTTTATATTATTTTTTATAATAAATATATAAGGAATTTTAATGCAATTTTGAAATTATTTTTAAATTACAATTGTAGTTTTTTTAAAATAACTGGTTGTTTGTTACACTCATTTAAACTTAACTTCTAGAAACAAATGTGAATTATATTTAATTACGAACCTATAAATAGATTGCTGTAATATTTTCGAGGATTATCCTCCACAAGATACTGTAGCGTTTAACTGTGTCAATATTATAATAAAATTGCATTTGGATATGAACCTGAACTAGGAGCCGACATATACATATAAATCTGTTAATCTTTAGCTTCACTATTCCATTCCAAACTGAGTCATCGTAGCCTGAATTACTCAGTTTGTATCCTAAACTTTACCACGGCTACAGATGGTGGTATAATCCTGTAACATTTTAATCAGCCTAATGGTCGAGTAGTGTGTCTTACAAATTATGTTAATAATTGCAAAGCCGTACAAGTGTGATGGAGATGGTAGATAACTTCTTTATGATCGATGGGGGCGTCAAATAAATTGAACGTATCTTTGATTGATGGGCGGGTGGCCTTGCCGCGGTGCCATCGCTTCTTTGGGCGCGGGACATTTTTTTCTGTATAAAAAAGATTACTGATAGACATGTTATTCTGTAGATCACACAAATAAACGTTTTGTTATTAGTATTTTAGTTATAATACAACTTATATTGGTAAAATACTCCACTTCTTAAAATAAAGTCAAATAGTTTCTTCTTTTTTCATAATTTTAAATAATACGAATAAATTACGAATAACAAATAAGAACTATTTTTTACCATGACTGCTTAGAGTACTTTTAAAACAATATTGAAACAGAGACACCATTATTGCAGCGTATAGCGCCATCTCGCTTGCACTGATGTTTTGTTCGTGTTTTCAGTTGGGTAGTTCTATAAATGGCGAAAACTGGCGTAATACTAAAATCTACTATATTGAAAACTTACACATTACACACAATTGAAATGTGTTAATGTAAATTATAATATATGGCGCTTGAATTAGAGTGTAGGATATTAAATAGTTACTCCTGAAATCGAAACGAATATCGGAATTCTCAGTGAAACGAATTTTAAATAATAAATCATGAATAACAAATAACTATTTTTCATTATTATTTTGTTTTTTTTTTTCATCAAGATAATAACAAATTAATCCATGGAACTAAAAATAAAATTTGATTTATTATTATTTATTTTCATAAAGACGAATATGTTGTGTGAATTGAAATCAAATCACTTTTAGGAATTGATTCGAGTGTATTTTATGTTTTTTTTAGTTAATATTTTTTTTCTCGATATTTTGAACCCTATACGAGTACAACATTCGTCGTCACCATATAACTGTAGATATTGGATGTCATAAAGATAAAATTTATTATATAGCTACTGTCATCTATATAATCCTTTTCACACATACGGAGGTCACATTGCTTCTGGTCTGTGAACGAGATTGCGATTTTATAATACTTTATTGTACAATATAGATTGGAAAATTATAGTTATTTATAGTGTACAAGGGCGGACCTATCTCTAAAAGCGATCTCTTCCAGCCAACCCAAGTAGTGGTGCGAGACGTTATAATTGAAGTGTATAAAACCTATTCAAATGTACACATCATTAAGCGTATATATACATATATATACTTACACATAAATAAATATACACACACACACACATATATATATATATATATGTATGTGTGTATATCGCTCGTGCTTATTAAGTAGCTCTTCGATTGCATCTAAGTAACAGACATCAGCGTAGTCGAGAATAGAAAGTAAAAGGCACTTAGCGAGTATAACTTTAGTTTTGAACGGTAGGAAATCTAGTAAGCGCTTGCGCGAGTGATGTGAATAATGCAAACGTTGGCTCACATTATTAATATGAGCCGACCAAGACAGATTACCCTCAATAATCAACCCCAAATTTTTACATTTATCGGAAAAAGGTATCTTAGTCCCTAATTGAATTGAATTGAATAATATTTCAGAAAGCACCTTCAAATCAAACTTTTTAATCATACGGTTGCTGGCCAACATTATTGCTTGTGACTTTATAGGGTTTACGAGTAGTCCAAAAGAATCCGCCCAGTTCTTAATAGAAAGATCCAAGAGAATCCAAAAGATCAATGAAGATCTTCTTTATTGATCTTTTGGATTGTGCAGCAGAGGCCAGACATATTTGCGTGGTGGTAAATTTGCAAATCATCTGCATATAGATGAAAGGGAGCAGAAATGGTTTTAGTCAACTGGTTAATAAAGATGGAAAATAGTAAAGGGGCACACCGCCTTGAGGCACACCAGCAGTAATATGAGACCATTTAGAATAAGTGTCATTCAACTTTATACACTGCTGACGGCCTGTAAGATAGTTAGAGAATCAACCAACCACCAAAGGAGAAACATTGATAGATTGAAGAATTCCTAGGAGGATATCATAATTAACAGAATTAAAGGCACTACTAAAATCTAGAATAACAGCTACAGTGAACATCCTGTTGTCCATGGCAAGACGTATATCGTCAGACACATTCAACAGAGCTGTGACCGTGCTGTGAAAAGGACGAAAACCAGACTGATAATCATTATTATTTAAGAAATTTAAATTTAAAAATTTTATTATTTATCTAAAAGCTAATAAAAATAGGAATGTGTCTGTATTGTAATAGCTACACGTAGCATCATATAAATAAAGCGGTGTGCTTTCGTTATTTGTGGTTTGTCAAATGTTAAATAATAGCTGGCTTCATCAAAAGCTTTTTTGTAAGCTGCAGACTATTTCGCATCTATATTTAACGTCAGCTTTGTGTTCTACGAGTCGTAACGCTACTCTTTGTTGCACCTTTGTAAGAGAGAACACGTCTGTATCATTCAAGGCATTTGAATTACTTTCTTGAACAGCTTTTTATACGTTCTAGTTGGAATAGTTCATAAAATGTTTACAATATTCTTAGTGACTCTTCTAACATAAAGTAGTAACTCAAGTGGATATTCGACTGTTGCTGATTTTATTCGCCATTGTTGTCGTGTTTGCAGTTTGTTCTCTTTTAGCACACTTTTATGTGCAGAAGTTCTGCTGCATGTGTTCACACAACTTCTTTATTACAACCAGTAGAACTTTAGTCATTAAATTTTCGATAACATTGGCCATCCAGTGATTATGAATGTTGCAATTCGTTAAAAATATTGTAAAATCGAAAAATAACTTTTAAAAACATTGAAATACACGCGAGGTAATTACGAAAATTTTGATTCAATTTTATGTGTAGTGCTCGTATTAATAAAAGAGAATATCATGATGTATTAAGTTTTAAAAAAATACATTACTTATCTTAGTCAGATAACGTCTAATAGCGATCTAGGAAATCTGCGTTCATAATCCAAATATTAGTGACCGTCGCCAGATAAAGACCATTTATGTTTTAGTTAGCAAACACAAATAGTAAGAAATAATGATCGTTTATGTAATATTAAACGTTTAAATCGTAATCATATTAACTATAAAACAAAAAACCTTTATCTAACAAATAAACCGTTATTTTTACAATTGTAGTCGAAACAAAAGTATACTATGAATGCTATTAACAGTACGGAGACTAAATTATGTAAAACTATTTTGAAAAGCAGGCTTGAAAATTTGCAAATCCAAACAGTAAAAAATATACTTACATTATCACTACATTACTAAAACAAAGTCGCCATCCGCCGTCTGTATATCCCTATGTATGCTTAGATCTTTAAAACTACGCAACGGATTTTGAAGCGGTTTTTTTTTAATTCTTGAGGAAGGTTTATATGTATAATGCATGCATAATATAGCAGAGAAACACTGATAAATTTAGAGGTTTCTTATGTGATGTCGGAAATAAGCACGTTTCTTGCGCTTATTTTGCAAAAACGCTGGCTGAACCCTACGAGATAGACCAAAGTATTGTCCACCTTAAAATGTTCAACAAAAAAGTCCGCGATAGTTTATGTCTAACTCTTACGGATAACCCACCATAATCATTTTTTCATTGCACCCGTGCGAAACCGGGGCGGGTCGCTAGTACAAACTAAACCAAAAGCAGAGGCCTTACAATGACTGCTTAGAGTACTTTTAAAACAATATTAAAACAGAGACACCGCTATTGCAGCGTATAGCGCCATCTCGTTTGCATTGATGTTTTGTTCGTGTTTAAAGGTGAGTAGGTCTACAAATGGCCAAAATTGGCATAATACTAAAATCTACTATGTTGAAATGTCAATACACTTATACATTACACATTATTGAAATGTGTTAAGGTAAATTATAATATATGGCGTTTGAATTAGAGTATATATTAAATAGTTACTCCTGAAATCGAAACGCATATCGGAATTCTCAGTGAAACGAATCCACGCCGTAATCCCATATCCGAACTCAGATCAACATCTGCAGAATTTTTTTGGATATCACGCTGACTACTATTACAAGGGTAGTAAAGTATAAGGTTCTGCTAACATCTTTGACTAATGCATTCTTCTGTTTGTTTTATATTAATTAATAAATCATAATATATATTGTTTTTCATAAACAACAATAAATAAAAGAATAATTATATTAAGATTAAAAATATCTGTCAAGTGACAATTTCCTCTTCTATAAATAAAATTAGTTATTAGTTGTGGATTGAATAAAAAATATAATACCTTGACAATGAGAAAATCTTAACAATCTATTCCTGTTCAATCAACACAAATAGAAAATCAATTGGGAACATTAATGCACAGATACGAATTTGATCATGAGACAAAATTGAAAAACATTAAATCTTATAAAAGTAATTTCAACGGACCATCTAAAGTATACAAATTATTAGGTTACAGTAAATTAGACAACGAAATTGAACAACGCAACAATTTATTCGAATCTACATTAACAGTAAAACTTTTACAAAACTTATTAATTATACTGTTATTCTTCTTTGTTTGTACACGTAAGTATATATATACGCTTGTTGTTGCTGTTAGGTCAGACAGAGTTAAATAAACGTTAACACTTCTGCAATTTTTATAAATTTCTGTAATATACGGGGCGAGCCGATAATAAGTTACAATAAACTTCTTATTTTATTATAGATATACTGATCACTTCCGATCTTATTTTTACTTTGACTTGCTGGAATCACTAAAATCTGTATGTTTTTCATTCGATAAACCTTGATCGATAGCAAGAACTTTCATATCCTACGATCTATTTATGTAAATATAATACCTGAATATCTTTACTCTACTACAGCTGTCTGCAGCAATTAGCATCAAAAATCTAGTGAAGGAATATATATATGTATCAAGAGTATAGTAAGAAACTATTTTCAATAAAAAATCAATCCGAGACGAACGTATGCTCATGACCACTTACGCGATTCCGTAACCACTCTAAAAGGGTATCCTGCCTCTCTGACCTTGACATTAAATATCCAATTTATTTGACATATAAGCGACATTCACCTATTTCGTAATTGGAGTATAATACCCCCTATTTATTTAAAATTACAGTGGAAGTTGATCCCATGTCACTCTACAACGATTTTGGTAATCAAGTTTATTTTAATTTAAACTAAAAGGGTGGATACCAGGCGTACGGCCCACATTTTGTAACTTAAAATGCTATGTCACAAATTAGCAACTATCACTTTAGTATGTGTTAAGGTATGTTTATCTGTTTCAAATCGTCTTGTTACCGCGAGAATAGTAGTTATACACGAGGAAATGTTCAAATTCAGACATGTGTTGCTGCACTCTACTGCATTCTGCAAGTCAACCGCTAGAATAAAGCAAGAGCGACTACATTCCCTTTTATTGGGTGACTAAAGAATCATGCATACATACACGAACATATAAGCACGAGCATTGATACTAGGCATATTCTACATATGTAATTTGATGAAATGCTTAGTCTTTTTTATATTATATTTATATTTTATGTTATATATACTAGCTGACCCGACAGACGTTGTCCTGTCCCACGTCTGAAATGTTTTTAAGTAAATAATTTAGCTAAAAAAACAATATCTAGATGATCGTTTTCCGTGAATCTAAGCCATCCTCAAACCCCCTGGAATACACACATAAAAATTCATAAAAATCGGTCCAACCGTTTAGGAGGAGTTAAATGATTACCACACGTACAGAAGATTTATATATATATATATATATATAATATATATATATATATATAATATATATATATATATATATATATATATATATATATGTATATATATATGTATATATATATAATGTATATATATATATAATTGTAAAAGAAATTAAGGATGAAACAAAACATGGGAAAGAACTGTATAGCTTAAGCCACATCAGTATCTATGTTTTATAATGGTATACAACAAACAATTTTTTATATTTTTATTGACAACTATGAAAAAAATGTTATTCTTCCATAGCTAATAGAGCTCTTAAAGTGACAAAATGACCTTTTTTACTTTTAACTCTAATTTCACATAATTGTGAATTACGATAATGCCGTAGATAGAAGCGAACTTCAACTGTGCTCTTTAGGACAACGGAGAAATTGCCTTTTAATATAATCACATCCTAAGTTGAGATATTGAGATATCATAATATGATTAAAGGTAGGCTTTAATTGTAAGTACAAAATACTATTAACATTGTTATCCTGGCTACAAAGTTAAAAGCTTGCAAGAATAAATATTAAAAAAACACAACTCTGCAATATTCATTTTGGGAAGCGGTTTGTACGATCAAGGTCAAAATAATATTTATTTAAAACAGGCCTTCACAAGCACTTATTGACGTAAAATGTAAATAAAATTTAAAGACACAAAGATCTTAAGAGCTACATTACCTTGTACGCGAATACGTACAAACGTTACTCTATCTGCTTGGAAATTGGGAGAAGCTTTTAGAGAAGAACAAGCAAGAAACAATGTCCTTGTAATCAAAGAACAGATACGTGATCAATAAACTGTTATTGGCACTTCAGGTGTGTTATTCGTGCACAAGTAAATTTGTTAAAATGTGTTTTGTGAACAAGTCTATTTACAAAATGGTCTATTTAGATATAAATTCACATATGGTAATTAAATCAAAATTTAATCCGTAAAAAGAATATAGTTTTTTATGGATTTTTTTTTTAAAGTATTTCTTACCCTTACACCGATTAGCCTAGCCCAAAGTAAGCTCTATAGGGCTTGTGTTATGGGGTATAGGGAAACGGATATTATACATAAATAAATATTTTTTGATAGAAATATATGTATATTTTAACAATCATAGCTTAGGTACAAATGCCCGCATTCATAACACAAACTGCCCCTACCGGGATTCAAACCTCGGAGATGGTATCATGAAACTGCAGAGTATTACCGTTCAAAATCGATTAATTTTTAATATTTTATTCATTTATAATAATAATATATAATTTATGATAATATTATAGTTTATAACGATAATTTGTTTTTAATGAAAGTATTAAAATATAATGTAATATTTCCAACTACTTGAAAGTTTATACTTATTTTAAACATATATTTTTTTTTTAAAATAGGTTTGCGTTTGTCCACAATCTCACCTGATGGTAAGTGACGATGAGGACTAGGATGGAACACGCTTATATTGTTCCGGGAACACAGATGTCGGCAAAGACTTCCACATCTTAGCTGTTCGTATTAAAAACGAAGACTGGAACCGTTTTGTACGTGTAAGAGGATAGTCCACCACGTAAGGATGGTAGTTAAGCCTACGTATGGTTGACTGGTGGTGGAAAGGAGCGGGTGGAATTAATTCATGTAATTCCAACGCACACTCTCCGAAATGCAACCTATAGAAAACCGAAAGGCAAGCAACTCAAGCAACTCATATTAAAATACATACACATATATCTATTTTAAGCATACATTCAGAGGGTGATTGATAAGTAATTAATGAAAACGAAATATATAGAATAAATATATCCTATAATGACCGTCACAATAAACGGCTTAGCGAACGTTATCTAGTTAATGTACAGAATTCCCTTATCTATAAATAGGCTATCTAGAAAAATAGTCGTAATTCTTGGAATTGCTTTATTGTTTACACCTTTGACTATTTTTTTAACTCTAAGAAATTACAGTTATATTATATTAGACTAGCTGATACCCACGAATTCATATGCACTGAACACTTATCAACATATTTTTAGACAACAAAATATCTTTATAAATTATAGACTTTATGTTATTCTGGTGTATAAGCTACATTATTGAAGTTTCAAAAACATTTAGTAGTTTTTAAGTATACGATAATCTATACAAACTTACGCGCTTATAATATTAGCTGGGATTTGTTAATATTTTGTGTTTTTAAGAATGATATGTCCCACGTCAATCACATGAAGAACTGAGTTTTTCTAATGTCTAATGATTTAACCGCTCATTTAAGCACTAGGATCATATAAAGATTTATAGCGTCACTTCAGTGACTTAGCCTGCTGAAGATCACGGTTGTCGGGATTTGGATAACCAAGATCGAAAGATGTCACGGCTGCGTCACCTAAGAATATTATTGACACGATGGATATGATTGACAGCTGATGACGATTCCACCAGCTGTAGCTAATCGTTGGTGGGCTGGCACTACTAAGTTTTATGTTGGAGTAAATAAGATCTATTATTTATATCATGGGGTAAGTCAATGGATTGCAAAAGTTTAAACTTATGTTCAAAATATGCTCTCTTATCTGATATCGATAGAGTATTATAGAATAGTTATTCGAATTGATATTAAGTGTTAAATATATATAACAGGAATATTAATTTAAAAAATAGGCCTTTGGTTAATAAACCAAATACACACAAAGAGGAAATGCATCTGCAATATTTAATTGTTTCAATTTACATTTAAAATATTTGACTGTTAAATTATGATTCACAGAAATGACGAAAGTTGTAAATACAAACTAGTACTTTAAATTTACACATACTTAAAACCTTATAGATATTAGAATATTGCTTTTGTTGAAACTGTGCTGAAATTATAAAACCTGAGATATGCAACACAGATTAGTTAATGAAAAATTAATAAACGATAGACCACTTACCTATCCGTCGAATATGCAACGCCCATTTGTGATAGCCATGAATAAAATATTGTCATTACAGCTTATTTCAGTCAGTATATAAAACTTCCTTCCGTGCGTCAAATTTAAATTTATTAGCTACCACAAATTGAAACAACACGCGATAATTTCAAGGCCACAACAAATTACAGTGGTGTCCGTTACATTAAAAACGCATTAACGCAAGAGCACAACGGTCCGTGCTCAATTTACGAGAGTCAACTTCAGAATGACATTGAAAAATTTAACATTAATAATAGAACAACTTAACAAGCTATCATTCACGTTTTAATTGTATTTACCATTTTTGATCACCATGAAACCGGTCGGCCGGCAACTCCATTACGGGTAGTACGTGTCACAACACACATGATACGAGTACTGCACTAAATATCTGTTATTTCACTCAAAAATAAATCACTCCATCACACATTGCATCACTGTCACGGATTTAAGCTCGTAATGGACTACGTGCTGGAAGCGCGGTGTAGCATTCCTAACTGCCGCTACGGTGCTACGGATTTGGCCGACACGCTACGATCGCCTCCGAGCCGGCGCGCGACGTTCAAGAGTCGAGGCGGAATTTCGCTCAGTCTTTCATATTTTATATCGGTTAGGATTCGGTGGTGTTACGGAGTTTGCTCGGCAGGTTTTTATATCAGCCGCCCCATTTTTGAGGTATTTTTTTGCGCGGCGAATTTTTTATTGTTTACTTTGGCTGTACTTGTAGCTCGTGTGATTTTAATAGTCTGTACGCAGCCTAAGGGAACGCGTACTGGAATGTTACATCGCCTATTAGCGCATGTTCGCAGCCCTTCTGGCCTTTATTAAAATTCTTCTTACAATTTTACGGAGTTTTATGGCGTACAGGCCCATAAACCGTATATTAGACAATTACGATGTAAGTTAGGTAGTATGTCGAACTAAATAAACATCGCACGATTATTAATACTGGAAATTCAGAGCCGTATTTACTGCGCCGTAACCTGGATGTGTTTATTTGTTGAGTACTCGTTTACGACTGCTAGCGAACTAGTTAGTAATAAACTTGTTACGTACTCAATTTATAACTTAGCATATCTCATTAATGTTGGCAGTGATACGTCACACAGTTAGTTACACTGGTATTCTGCAATTCATCATCATAAACAAGGTAATAGGAAAAGAATATAATTTTTTGCTTTATATTTTTAGGCTGCATTCGTGTGAAAATGAGATGTAATATTAGCATAGAAAATTTAAGAGTGACATCAAGAAGAAAATTTTTGATAGATAATATATTTTTCATTCTTCATCACATTACATAATATATTGCGTAAGTTTCTTCTATACTTATTTCCTTTTTCACGGCAGAATGGATTTACTTTTCTCACCGAGGGGCAAGAAGATCCTATCGAGTTCGAGTTCGAGTGATTAGGCCTTAGTAAACCACGCTGCCTCAGATCGGGTTGGTTGACTTCACATAAACCTTTGAATTTCTTCTCAGATGTCTAGAGGCTGCCTTACTGTGTAGTCTTTAAGGCTCTAAGACTTACATTAAATCAATACTAAATTTAATTTAGTTATTCATATTTACATAGATAGAAAAGGTTTTTATGCAGACTGCGGGTGTTGCAGTATTCCAACGCGCTTGATACCAAACAGGAATAGAAAAGGTACCATTTAAACGGAGCAGGTTATGAGAACACAGAGGAGTATAATATTAGCATTTTTATAAAAAAACTAATAGACAAACGTGTAATTAACAAAAAACCAAGAAAGATTTAAATCTTGCCTTTCTGAGTGACCAAAGATACATTTATTATAAAAATAAATGGTTATAAAACTATTTAAGGCCTTGTTTTGAAGTAACTAAATTTTTTTTTCTTATCAGTTTAAGTTTGTACATCATTTTGAGATTGGTTTTTCATTTATTGTTGATAATTAAAAAAGATTTGAAACAAAGTTTTGAAACCAGACAAAAAAGAGTTATATCATAATCAATTTATAATTTATTGAATTATTGCACAACAAACATACAAAAACAAGAAAAGAAAGAAACAGTCCAATTGATTAATAAATACATCTTAAAGTTGGTTAAAATACAACAATTAACTCGGCTTCGTTTCTTAATAATAATATTTGTTTCATAGAAAATTTTTGTGTTATAGAAATATTTCTTGGAAGGAAATAAAACCAACATTTATTAAATAACCTACATTGTTTACGTATGTAATAGAAGAACAACTCATTTCTAATTAAGAGTCCTTTTATAGCGTTCCGTAGTAATTAGTACGGATCCTGGAATTGTTGTTTTTGATACGGAGAGATCTTATTAAGTTGCCTTAAGTAGTGTGTTACTTGTATGTTAATGTCATATATTTATCAAGTTATTGAAAAAGTTTGAAGGTTACATTTTGATGGAGAAAACTTGATCTAATTGGTTGTCATCACTTTATAAGTGTCTTTGGGCTCTAATGATTGAGACAAGCAGTCTTTCACCGGGAGATCCTAAGTTCCCAGTAGAAACAGAACATTTACAGCTCGATTTGGTTTATCTGTCAAAAGTATGACATTGTGAGAGATAAGCCTATCAAAACGAACTTCTTGATTAGTGGCAGGACTTTCATGTACTTAAGTGAGTTATTTATCTACCAAGAGAACTGTACAATACTTCGGACGTTCAGACGATAAATATTGTATATAAAACAAACTGTATATGATAATAAATACGTTTTAAAAGAAAGTTGCAATGTATGTAATGTGTGATATTGTCCAATTCGTGTGTCCCAAAGAGGATAGTAAAACGTGACCTCCTTATACAACACCCAGCCTGTAGAAGTCACCACCTGTTCCAGCACAACAATCTTTGATTATGGCACACTGTAATATAAATCACTAACAAAGACTTAATACTACACCAATACGAAACGCTAAAAAACACATAAAGTGTCTCATGTAAAAATATTTTCAAAGCTATCAAAATACAGTATTAAATAATGAGTAGATTTTTGTGACTGCGTTGGATGAAATTCTGCCAAAACCTGGCCGTAAATAATAATGAGTTGTAATTAAATATAGATTATAAATTAAAATCTCTGTAATAATTATTTGTATAAATTAATATATTTACCTTAACGGGTCAGTGTATTTATGAAAATTATATTTATGTTCATAAGAACTATAGTACTTTTAATAAAAAAAATCTTACTTATAAATTAAACATGAGAAATAAAAATAAGTTTGCCGTTCCAACTTGCAGGTTAAAAAAGCTAGAGGCTTTTTTATGTGGAAATACATAGCTTTATACAACGAAGTTTCACAGTGTTACCGATTTGCTTTGTACCTAAAAGTGTAATTTAAATCAATTATCAAATTATAATTTCTTTTTACTATTCAGGATTACTTAAATGATAACATAGCTTGCTTGTTTCATTTTACCTTACGTTCCCAAATGTTTTGAGTATAGTAGATAACACAATGAAACCATACTTTTTAAAGATATAATGTGAACATATTTAAACTTTTAAAGGAAGTTAGTTGCAGATTATTTACTTATCCGCTTCTAAAGGACCACTTTAAAATTAGAAGGAAAAAAAATGCTTGTGAACTAATGGTGGAACTAATAATGTAGCATCTTTGACGAGCAAAAGTTATTGTACAAAATATTATTTGAAGAATAAATAAATGGTTTTTGATTTAATACAAGTACAGCTAAGATGTTGTAAATAACGTAGCCACTTTCTACGTTAGATTGCGTCTACCTGGCGTTATCAACACAAACTTTCAGGTGAGATAAAAATCGAAAGTTTCCTTGTCGCATATAATAATATCTCGTAAAAAGGCCCTACGCCAAAATTTTTAGATCACCACACAATGAGAACTCGAACAATGAAGCGGCAAAAACCGTTATCAAATAAAAGCCATTACACCACCTCGTTACTTATAGATATGACAGTGTTCCACAAAAACGAGATTCATTCAATGGACATATAACTACATTTCCGTCCCCCTTCCAGTCGAGCTGACGCCAAGCAGCCAATAAATCTCTATTGAACATTTGAGGTCGCCACGAATCTATCTGTCCGTAACGAACTGTCAAAACTGACAGGTGATCTTCAATGGTGAGATTCGTATCTTAATGGAACAAAAATAAGACGCAATCTGAGCACTATACATGTATTTTTTGTTATTAATAGTTTTCTTGCTAGGAATCGCTCGTTAATGTTAAGTTGAAAACTTATCTTTAGAGTTTCCTGCCGGATCTCTGCAAGGCTGTAGTGTAACTTCTTTTTTCTTGGTATATATCCACGACCAAGTTTATGCTGTGTTTAAACTCTAAAGACACAACATTAAATATTAAATTTGTTTGATGTCATTTATGGAAGGGCGATACTATACTCCTATTATTGATTTGGGCAAACCCGTCTTATCTAGTGCTAACAAACATACATCCATAAATCGAGATTCGTCCACTTTATTAAAAAAATTCAATTTGACATGTCCCCAGCTTAGTGCGAGCGACGTGTTTTAAGAATGTTTTTTTTTTGTATTCACTACTAATACCAAATATGCAAATAATGATAAGGAAGACAAGATTTTTGCAACACAAATATGAGATATATTTCCGAAAATGGATATGATAATAACAAAAAAAGACCAAAAAAGCATATTAGGTGATACTTTTAACACCTCTGTACTAGGTGGCCATTTCAATAGGATCAGGTACCGAAAATATATGTTTTTATATCATGCATAATAGTATGCATATCAGTATATTTACATACAAAATAATTTATATGTATAGACATATTAATTATTTTGTATGTAGATATCCTAAATATCAATTCAGGTATAACTAAATTCAAAACTCTCTTGAGATTTACTTACGCGTATGTTGCTTTTATTTATGGGGTGTGCTTAATTTTGCTCAGAATCTGATGCAATAATTTTCTATGGGCACTTTATTGATTTATCTTTTGCTTGCAAATTTATTGAGGGTTTGTTAATTTTTGTAACTGTTTGTGTCCCAAATAATAAAATAAATAAATGTATTAATGCCGCAGATCATCAGCAAAAGGCAAGCGCTATGCAGTATTGTAGTTTGAAAAGTAAAATAGAATGTAATATATGAGTACTACATATATGGCATAATTTCTTGGTACTGTGCGGTTATATCAGTTCGCAAATTGTGTTTGTGCATATTGCCAATTTTTATTTATAATAAATATTGACAAACTTGTGGACAGACCAAAAACAATAAAATGTTTCAGTCACTTATAGTACATGTGATTCATTTGAAATTCGTAGCAAATCTGCAACGCCAACAAAAACTGTAATTCATGAAATTATAAAAAATGTCGCTTTTGGTTGTATGTAAAAACTACGCAACGGATATATATATTTTTAGGAATCAGAAGAGAAATTCCTTAAAAAAATAATAATTTGGCATCAACATAATTTTACAGAGGCACAAAATCAGCCTAACGCCTACTTTACGAATTACGCAACGTTACGCAACGCAACACGTAATAACGTTACGACCGGTCTACCCGCTCCGAATGCCGACGATAAGTGAGTCGCTAGCCAACCGCAGCGGCTTTTATAGGCAACGGCCGGCAACCTTACGCAACGTGTGGGGTAACCGCTTATACGGCCTCTCCTGACATAGTGTCGTCCTCGACACGAGCCTCGGGGTTGTCACCACTTTGTATGCTGCCATCTGCTGCAACTCCACCATCCTCGTCTGTCAGTCATTCATTCATCTTATACCTGTATCATCATATTCAAGCTACGTCCACTCGTACGTTCAATACATACAAAACTGTATGTCTGCCGGACATAAAGTCCAATACATACAAAACTGTATGTCTGCCGGACATAAAGTCCAATACATACAAAACTGTATGTCTGCCGGACACAAAGTCCAATACATACAAAACTGTATGTCTGCCGGACACAAAGTCCAATACATACAAAACTGTATGTCTGCCGGACACAAAGTCCAATACATACAAAACTGTATGTCTGCCGGACACAAAGTCCAATACATACAAAACTGTATGTCTGCCGGACACAAAGTCCAGTACATACAAAACTGTATGTCTGCCGGACACAAAGTCCAATACATACAAAACTGTATGTCTGCCGGACACAAAGTCCAATACATACAAAACTGTATGTCTGCCGGACACAAAGTCCAATACATACAAAACTGTATGTCTGCTGGACACAAAGTCCAATACATACAAAACTGTATGTCTGCCGGACACAAAGTCCAATACATACAAAACTGTATGTCTGCCGGACACAAAGTCCAATACATACAAAAGTATGTCTGCCGGACACAAAGTCCAATACATAAAACTGTATGTCTGCCGGACACAAAGTCCAATACATACAAAACTGTATGTCTGCCGGACACAAAGTCCAATACATACAAAACTGTATGTCTGCCGGACACAAAGTCCAATACATACAAAACTGTATGTCTGCCGGACACAAAGTCCAATACATACAAAACTGTATGTCTGCCGGACACAAAGTCCAATACATACAAAACTGTATGTCTGCCGGACACAAAGTCCAATACATACAAAACTGTATGTCTTCACACTGAACGCCAAGGCCGCACCGCGATCCGATGACGTCCCCGACGCACCACACCCGTCCGCACCTGCATCCGCCCAACATTCCGAGGCTCAGCCGAGCCAATCAAAGGTCAACCCCCCCGACTCGGCCCAACCTGACCCTCACCCACACTGCCAAGATCGACGCAAGACGGTCCATGATCGAATTCAACGTGGAATGAATAGCCAAATCCGGGGTATGTGACCTGCCTGAAGACCGCGATCTGTTCAAGCGACGATGATGGCGATCACGATTAGGCGTTTTGCTGACGGTGTGAAATTTTCATTACGCGTCCTACTATATGACCGACGTCGCGATCGGCGGTTCCTAGTGGACACTTCGTGACGGCTACGTGAACGGTGCCGCGACTTATCACGGGAACGACTTCGCGACCTACGGTCACTCCGACTGGATCCGCCAGCCATTATCACAAACACGAACACTAAAGTACGCAGAAGACTTTGTTCCTCGTAATTGTGGGCTAAGAGTTGCTTATCCCACTTCTGATTTTAGGAATCAGAAGAGAAATTCCTTAAAAAAAAATAATTTGGCATCAACATAATTTTACAGAGGCAACAAAATCAGCCTAACGCCTACTTTACGAATTACGCAACGTTACGCAACGCAACACGTAATAACGTTACGACCGGTCTACCCGCTCCGAATGCCCGACGATAAGTGGAGTCGCTAGCCAACCGCAGCGGCTTTTATAGGCAACGGCCGGCAACCTTACGCAACGTGTGGGGTAACCGCTTATAATATATAAATACATGCATAACTAGTAGAGAACATTGATAATTAAAGAGGTTTCTAATGTGATGTTGTAAATAAACACTTTTTCACGCTTACATTGCAAACACTGTGGCGAGAAACTAGGAGATATATAAAAATAGTGTACTACAGTATATGTATAGTATATCTCATAGGGTTAACCACAGTACACTTTAATTTTTACTAGAAATAATGGCTTATTTACAAAGCGATTTTTAGTGGTACAACACTAATCCTTATCTAATCACCTCAATACTTTGTACCTTTAATATAGGTCCACGTGACCCTGCATGCATGTGATGCAGCATATAATTTTAATGAATATTTACGAAGATATTACAGATTAAAAATGCAACGACGTAGCAGTTTCGACGGTCCCATCTGAGTGGCCGTAAATACATTCTACGAGAAGTGTGAAGGCGGGCGGATCCTTAGTTGACATAAGGTTTTTATTATTTATTTATATATATATATATATATATATATTTTAATGAATATATGTATATGTGTATATGTATATGTATGTATGTATACATTATAAAAATTCTTCGGTGGCGCTATGATCTTGGCACAAGTCCTCATCCTACCAGGTGTTTTTCATTTTTGGAATTTCATATGTACATTTATGTGATACTTTTGCTACATATAACTGAAAAAAATTCAAAGGTGTATGGAGACAACAAATCCGATTTGGATTAGCGTGAATGACTACGGTATAATCGCTCTGATATAGTTGAGGTACGTTCAAGCCTCTCAATGAGGACGTATGTGCAGTGATAACGATCTCTATGATTATTTTATAAGAAAATATTTGTCGGATATCAGTCTCTTAGCAGTATTTTTAGACTAACTCCACCATGAACTTTATTCCCAAGGGTATATGAATCAAAATAAAAATAGATATATGTTTTAAAGGTTAGATTGTTGAATCCGTTCAGGTAGAACACGTACAACAGCCATAAATAACCACAACTTCAGAACTAAGTAAGAAGAGCTCCGTGAATTTCCTGCTGTTTAACGCAACACAGTCTTGCACTTAGTCCGGTTTTAATTAATCTGCTTCTATTAGGAGTTTGCCCACCACTTCAGGGTCGAGTGTCAACGAAAATAAACCTTATATTTTTTACGGTTAGGTCCATATAACTCAACCCACGTATTTTAGCTCCGACATATAGAAACTATTTAACTATTCGAATGTATAATTTTTATTTCCGATTCCAGAATGTAGAATATTGTGTTGTAATACATAATGTATTTCAATGTATGTGAGAGTCACGTGAAAACTTAAATTCAGGAGCAGTAATAATTCAGAACTAAAATCGTGTATTATACAGCACATAAACGAAAGCATGCGGATACCAATTTGTTCTCAACCTTATACTGATTACAATAAAGCCTAGTATGGAATGCTAGAGACGTAACAATAGTTGACTGTGCTCAGCACTCGTATAACGCACGATGTGTCAATTTTAAAGTTCATACGATTTTCGACTATGATCTTAAAAGATACAGTTGAATTTAGGTTGCTCATATTCTTGGACACCTCTGTTGGAGAAAAGTTTTTTTTTCGATAATAATTTTTCGCTTATCACTTTTTGTGTTGAAAACCATTTCTGGCACGCATTGAATCATCCGATCTGACCTAAAAACTGCTAGTGTTGGAGTTTTCAGATCACTGGATTGTTCAGAAACTTTCGATGGTTTCAAAGTAACCATGAAAGCTCTGTGGTATTAACTTATATATGACATAGTGTAAAATATATTTAAAATATTTATAGCTTACCACCATTTTGATGTTTGAATTGTGAACACACCTATATGTTTGTTTGTATGCTTTTTTTCGTAGTAATGGTATAAAGATTAATATGCAATTCATTAATAAAACTAATTTATTTTCAGAGACATGAATCATATGTATTGCTGAGGGTATTAATACTTAAAACCTTGAAAGATTAAGCCCAAAGAAAACGTACGAAACGAATTATCGCCACGTTACCATGTTTCAAAGAAATAGACCAATGTACCTATATCACTTGTATTCACAATTCATCGGATGAACAAAAATGACCAACATAGCCTCAAGAATCGCCACTTAAGTGGCAGTGTCCAGGGAATAGTTACTGGTAGGATTTTTTTGTAGTTGGGCCGATAACTAAAGGTCTTCGAGTAGCAGGAAATGTGATGAACTGTGAATGGAAATGTGAAACAAGATGAACCAACGATTGATGAACGTTGCAGGAAGCTAACAGCTCAAAGCTGATCTGTGTAGAGAGAGATCTTTGGAGGATACCTATATTGAAGAGACCGCGTTTGTTGGGTAAAATGATTATTGAAAAATTGTGAAGTGTGGATGTAAATTTACTCTTCTGCATAGCCTTTCGGAGAGAACTTTTTTTAATGTACAGTTAGCAAGATGTCAGACTTTAAATTTGTACTACATTAATCACCGGTATTACAAGCGACATAAGAGCTGCCTGGATCTTCTTTCCTTACTTGCCCTGTTCTCAATTTTACTTGGGGTCAGTGCAGCATATCTTCTTCTTCTACTCTCCTCTATCATTCTCCATTTCGACACTCACTCCCTTCTTTAACATATCAACATTCCCATAGACCATTCATCGTTTTTTCTGTTTTCCTCTCCCCACACGCACATCCACTTTCATAACAGGAAAGTCCCCTTTCTCTCAATTCAACAATCAGGAGCTGTCTGGATGGTAATGCATAATAGATGATCAACACGTCTGAAGTGTTGTATTGTAACGTGAGCAAAATGTTGTTATTTTATTGTTGTAATATTTATATTTTACAGAATAACAGACTTTAGCAACTGATTTTTAAAAGTAAAATTTCTGTCCGCCACGACCGGCGTGCATAATTCTCGCGCGATTTCAGAAAATGGGTCAATTTCGCGTTTGCGAGCTCTTGCAACGAGATAAATAAAAAATAACGACAAAAAACGTTAACTTCTTGACGTGTTCTTAGAAGTTCAACCCTGTTGGACTTATTTTTTTTTAATACAAGCTTTTATTAAATGCGTTAAAAAGAACAAAATAAACTTTTACATATAAAAGCTTGTCGCGAGATTTATTTACTTATAGAATACATTTTTAACGAATACTTTTGTCGTTAAAAGTAGTCTATAAGTAAGTAAATCTCCCAACAAGCTTTTATATGTAAAAGTTTATTTTGTTCTTTTTAGCGCATTTAATAAATCAGTTATTTGAAGCCAAAAAACTATATACATATTTATACTATATTTTAAATTAATATTTTGCATTCATTCGAACTGTTAATATGGCTGTAAATATGGTGAGTTATCGTATTTTGTTAATATCACGATTTTACTTTGTGACGAATAACATGAATATTTGTAATATTGTGATAGTCCTCTTCGTCCGCAACCATACTACAGTGTACTTGTGTCACAAATTATTGTTATCTGTAATTTAATATCAAAATTCTAAACATTTAAATAGAGCATTAATAGGAGTTCATAAGTGTCAAGAGGAGGTTAGTCTTCGCACAAGTTTACCAGTGCGAAACGGCACACCGCGCTATTAGGACTCAAGTAATCACCGGCATTGTACCAGGCAAGCGGAAGCGGTGAGAGCAGTTTATTCGGTATTATACACAAGCGTCAAATACCTGCCTTGCCCATTCATACTCGGCCTACGTATTGCTACTACACCATATTGCTGCTACGGCAACGTTCGGAGCGGTGTGCTGCGGACGGGCTCTGCTACGGTGTGACGGAGCGAGCTACGTACTGCTACGGACATAACGTTCATTTGTATTACCGTGTACGGCATAGATCCCATAACAGATAATATTACAATATCGTCGGAGTGTCTAAAATGCATCGCTGCGCCGCTTGCCAGTTATCTATTGACGATAAAAACTCTTTTAAATGTTGCACTTGTTCTTCATACTACCATAGCCTGTGTGTTAGCGTACCACTTGCTGAACTGATGAAACTTTCATCAGAAGCTAGGTCTACCTGGGTGTGTCCGGAAGGCCGCAATAAGAAACCACGAAGTGACAATTCCAATATGCCGGTTCAGTCATTGACACCTACCAACACTAATACTAATGTTATTATTCGGCGCAAAAAACCCCACAGGACGCACAGGGGCCAGCTGACTGCTCTCACTTGCATGTGTCTCATACTGAGCTGCGCGAGATTATACAGGAAGAGATGCGAAGTTCCTTTAAAGAATGTATTAAGACTTTCAGAAGTGATATAAGTGAACAACTAAAAGCTTTTAAATTAATTTTATGCATGATTCTTACGAGAAACTGAATATAGATATAAGTTACTTGACTCCATCACCTTCATGGTGGAAGGTGGATAAGGAATCTCTCCGCAGCGACTTGAATGCCACCACTAACCGGTTTACTCAGCTTGAACAAATCACTCGGGCATCTAATTTGGAAAGACAGTGCGTCCCGGAACGCAACTCCGAAAACCTTATCACCATAATGCAACAATTAGCAAATGCTGTATCTTATCCACTTAATTTTTTACGTTTTTTACTGTTCTTGCATAGCAAAGAAAAATCCGGATAGTTCTCGTCCCCGTTCGATTCTAATTAAAATGAGCAGTCCTAGAACGCGGGATGCACTGTTAGCCGCTGTGTTAAAATATAATAAAACCCACCCTGAAGATAGACTGAACACGGGACACATAGGCTTCGGAGCTGACAAAAAGCTAGCTGTATATGTTGCGGAGAACCTATCACCTGAGAACAAGGTTCTTCACGCCAGGGCGCGTGGCCGTGCAAAAGAACTGCAATACAAGCACGTATGGGTTCAAGGTGGTCGCATACTCGTATCTTCTTCTTCCTGCCCTTTTCCCACCTTAAGTAGGGTCGCACAACATGTTTTCCTCTGCCATTCTCCTCTGTCACTCGTCAGCTCAACATCGACTTCGCATACTCGTATATATGCGAAAAATGGATACATCGGAGTATGTTCTCGTCCGTAGTGTGTCGACGCTCGATGCTTTGTCTTAGCTTTGCAGTTGTAGCTTATCTTTGTTGTTTCTTTTTTTTTATTATTATTAACAAAACGTTCATTACATACACTCACGCCTTTTTCCCACGGGGGTAGGCAGAGATTACGTCCTTCCACTTGCTACGGTCCTTACATATCTCTTTCGCTTCATCTACTTTAACAAAACGTTCAATTGTTTATTAATAGAACACGCTAGCTTAAAGGTTTATTTTCAAAATGTAAGAGGTCTTCGTATGAAGACTATTGAATTCTATAAAAATTTTCTATGTAATAACTATGACATTATAGTTTTGTGTGAAACGTGGTTGAACGAGAGAGACAAGTGAGTTTTATAATGGTAAATCTGGTGGCGGGGTGCTCATAGCTGTCACAACACGAATTTCTTCCCACCGATTGTCCCATTTGGAGAGTGGATGTGAAGATTTATAGATAGAATTAAGGGTACATGAAAGAACAAATACAATAAAAAATGTATGTGTATGTGCGGTTTACCTTCCCCCACCTTTACAAAGACATATCCTCGATCACTTTATCGAAAATGCAAATTCTGCATAGGAATCTTATACAAATAGTATAATTTTAGGCGATTTTAATTTAAGTAGCATTCGGTGGAAACATAATACGGCTATCGACGACTATGTGGCTAGTGGTGTACTCGAGAGCTCACTCATAGACTTCATAGCCTTGAATAACTTTACGCAGTATAATAACATCCTCAATGATAAGGGTAAGATTCTGGATCTTGTTCTTTCAAATCTTAATATTTCTAGTGTTTAACGTAGTATATTCCCTTTATGTAACATTGATTTTTATCATCCTCCACTTGAATTCTCTATCTCTCGGATTGAAACATCACATTTGTCTCCTAATACTTCAAATAAAAAATATAACTTTTATAAAACTGACTTCACAAGTTAGTCTCTCAGCTAAGCTTGATTTCTTGGGAGGAGGTAATGTCTTCGTGTCCAACAGTGGGCGAAATGGTGGAAAAATTTTATAATATGATACGAAACGCAATTGCTAAATACGTGCCGAAATATAAACCAAAGTCAAAAGAATATCCAATCTGGTACACAAAAGAACTAATTCATCAAGTGTTTATGGATAGGTCTTCAAAAATAATATTGAAGTTTTTATTATCTTTTTTTATAATCTGAATAATTTCCAAAGTGGCAAAATGTGTGTCCCTCCCACTGTAACTGCTAAAATAAGGGAATGGTAAAACTAAATAAAACTTTTAGTTTTATCCTTAATTGGTAATGTTACCATGCAAACATACACCGAAAATTGGTTTGAACGAGATCTAGTAAGTAGTTTTTTTTAATACGTTATAAATCGTAAATGTTACTCGCTGCTACGGAACCCTTCATGAGCGAGTTCGACTTGCACATAGCCGATTTTTGTTTATATGATCTAACAAGAAACATCGTTATACGCTGTCTACGTTCTAAATGAAACTTTCACGTTTCACGGAGGCTTTCCCTCGGATTAAGCTGTCAATGTCAAAATTAAAAAAGTTCGTACCTGCTTAGAATTTTTGTGCGTGCAGCAGACAATGGAAGTTGGGTAATACAATTATATTGAAACTCTTTCGCTCGCGGTTTGAATTTTGTCGAAGTTTTTCACGAGATCGTAAAGTAATTGTAACTTTGTTAATGTCACATTTTAATATACCTACCCTTCCCGAATCTGGAATCTGATGAGAAGTTACATTACTAGCATTGAAGAACTAAGTTTTTTAAGAAGAAAGAAATAAATGGTAAGTTTAGCTACAACAGCAAAACAAGCTAGTTATTTCATTGTGAACTGTATAAATAATAATAAAATTGAGAAATATATTCCATCTCAATCTCAATCAATCACAGCATAATCAGAAATTACTGAGATAACACATATTCCACTAACCTTTTCATAGTATCATAGTTGATCAGTAAGCGAGCACCCTTACTGATCAACTGATCTACAATGATCGCCGACGCTCTTGTGATCTCATAGCCGTGTGGTGGGGTGTATGCACAAACAGGTTCAGGGGTATTCGATTGCACAGAGAATGATTTTCACAAAATTTAAGCTCAACAGAACATGGAACGTCCATATAACTCGCACACGAGAAGGCAGAACGTCTACCTCACTTTGTGGTGAGCCACAGTCAGTAGGAGCCACCGTAGGAGCAAAATTATTTGATTACTCACCAATAAATGACATTTACTATAAAGATTGAAAACCTGTAATACTTTTGGTTCCTGTAATATTTGTAGGAAATCTGCAACCGCAACAAGAATCCAAAGTCCACCAAAGCGCACATGAGTGGAGTTATTCGAAGCGGAGATGAGAAGAGATATTTCAGCGAGACTGCGCTCTAGTTAGGCTAGTGCGGAGATGTAGGTTAGACATACTATCTAGAGCGAAACTGAGCTGCGTGGGCCAGCGTTGGCTGTGATTTCCTGGCTGTGATTACAAAACAGAATTTATTTTTATTGAAGAAGAACACGAGAGAATCAGTATTTCCAGCCGTTGCCAGTTTTCTAGGCACAGCTCTTATCTCCGCTTTACACCTTCGCACCGATCTTAGCTAGGCTCAGCTTAAATCTATTTTTTTCTAAAAGTTGAGTATTTTGAATCAGCTCGTCAAGGAGATCAACATATCCTAATTGCGAAATCTAAATTACTTAGATCAAAGGTCAAGATAAATATAAAAAAAAAATCGAGTATTCAAACAAAATCCGAACTGAAAATATTTTAATTTTTCTTCCATTAAATGTAACATTTTACCATATAATAAATATACACAAACGTACAAATTTGAAAAATTTTGTGACAATTTTGTTTATAAGCGAATACAAATTGAGTTCCTTTACCAATTTGTGACGTTACAACCCCAATGTAATTAGTATGAAGTGTTTTTGAGCGATCCGTGACAACGCCGGAAAATTGTTGCTGTATCTTCAAAATTAATAATCTCAGATACACTGTTACCTTATTTTTTTTTTAATATAGCTTATAATCTTATTGAGTGTAGGCCTGCCATCATCAGTATGATGATCATAACGAGAAATACTGTTTCTGAGGGTTACACCAGAATAGATCAGATGCCCACTCTTAATTTAATAATTCTAATAATTTTTATGGAGAAAGAATAACAGAATACATTGTGCCTAAACTTATTAATAAACTCCCATTAATATTACGAAATACAGTAAATATGAAAAATATTAAGTATAAACTTAAAAAATACTTTCAAAGTATTCAATAAGTGTACCAAACACATAAACTTAAACTTATAGCATCAACCTGTATAGCTCGCAATAAGCGTTGTCCACGTGAATCGGTCCGACCAGTAATCGTACATGACAACGCAAGTGCAGGCGCTGTCGCCTGCCAGTTGGTTGTATTTCTAGTTACGAAAATGGAACCTGAGTGGCTGTTCTGTGACGCGTCGATTGGTCGGTATTATTAATAAGGTATTGTTATTAAGGAATGTGCAACTCCCATACAAACCTATAACAGGTTTTAGGGGGCCAAGAAAAAATAAAAGTAAAATATATATATTTAAAAAAAAAAGAAAAAAAATTCAAGGAACTAATATAATCTTGATGAATCGAGAGCAAACTTTAGAATTAGTTTGCTACTAAGGCACAGAAGAATACTTCACCTGATCACAAATGCGGATATACGAGTACTAGCCTGATCTAGAATCGTCAACTGCATACCTAGCCTTGAAACTAAAATCAATATATTTCTTCGACAATGCCAATGCCTTAGCGATGGTGAACTGTCAAACATTGAGTCACGACTGCTAAAGCTAACCGAATTTTTAATGTCGCAATACTGGGAGTAAATCAGAAGTCATTCAGAAGAATCAGAAGATTTTTTTTACGAAAACTAATTTTTGTTGGATATAGATTTCAAATGTACGACACATGACATAGAGAGAAGCAAAATTTTTTAATTAGTAGTAATATTATTAATCCTGTCCTTCATCTTATAATAAGCTCTCCTTTGTCCTATATGAAGTTTTAGGTGAGTGAAGTTTTAGCCTCTGTATGTTTAATGGTAATTGCCATGCTCCGTATGTTTCTAGTAGATTGCTGTACACTTCTAATGAACGTAGATTATGTCTAACGTAGCATTACATGCCCTTAATCAAATATATCAATTATAAAACCAGAGGACCATTAAATATATTACCCAGCAAAGCCTTCTCAATAATGTGTTCCCACTGTTATAATCTGTATGTCCCGCGTCAGAATTCTTATTCAGGAATACTAGATTTGCTTTATTTAATTTCAATTAAAATTCAATGAAATGTTTACGCGGTCGAGTTATGTTTTATCACAATATGCCGACTGGTAGGCGCCATATTGAATTTGGTTCAATGTCATGTCTTTATTCAACATTTATATGTACTTATTAACGTCGAAACAAATATAATTAAATATAATTGCCTATTGATGTGATTTTTAAATTTATACAAAAGCAATTCAATGTCGTTTTGTGACAGTTTATTAAAAACTAGCTTTCTGCCCGCGGCTTCGCCTGCGTGGATTTTCGGGATTGGTCTATAAAGGGGTTAATGGTCATATCTTTGGCCACGGCTACATATGCGCGGAAGTCGGTTTATGGCGCGAAGATTTTATCGCGCTTTCCCGTAGGACTATCTGTTTTTCCAAGATACAAAATACCGCAAAACCTTGCTCAAGAATCACTCTATCTATTGATGAAATCGCATGAAAATCTGTTTGAGCGAAGCCTTTATTGCGCGTCCCGTGGGATCTGTCGATTTTTCCGGGATAAAAAGAGCCTATGTTACTCGGGATAACGTAGCTTTCCAAAGGTGAAAGAATTTTTGAAATCTGTCCAGTAGTTTCGGAGCCTATTCATTACAAACAAACAAACAAACAAACAAATCTTTCCTCTTTATAATATTAGTATAGATGGATATATATTTTCCCCAAGACAGAGCAGGTAGTTTTACGGAGCCTGAACATTGGAAAAGTAAGTTTATTTTTGTCTATTGTATAAACATTTGCAAATCTTATTGACTTTGTCATAACTTTTATAAACATTAATTAAATTAATAAACTATTTTAACACCTAAAGTAAAAATACTTTTTTTTAATATTAATACTCATAGGAATTCCCTTTCCTGTAAATTGTAAATAGTAAATGTAACGACTCGCCTTTTTCTGTAACAAAAAAATATTTTCTCAATATAACACAGTGATCCCCGTCGCAATAATATGAAGGTATTAACACTATGAAAGCAGCTAGAATAAACAATTAATGTCCTTTTAACATTAGTTAAAACTTTATTTTTTTTTTTACTAGTGTACGTAGTTTTACTGTATTATTCTTTATTATTACTGTTTATTTGTCAAGGGTTATGGTAGTAATGAAAAATACTAATTAAAATAGTTCATTTCATACTACCCTGAAAATAAATTTACATTAAATGTAGCGTTTAAAAAGAAATCTTAAATAAAACTAATTATGTTGATAGTTTTGCAAATTGAACAATTAAAAATATCATCAACAAGACTTGACACATCAGCTTCAAACAGAACCGAAAAAATGTAAAGTTTTGTAACCATATTAAATTACTCGTATAATGTAAATAAAACACTTTCTACACACTAGGCCGTACCTGCTAGCATCGCTCAGTTTTAATGTTTCGAAATTTTGAAGAACCTCTACAAATCACCACTCGAAAGTCTGAAATTCCCGAATCATAATAGTCAAAGTTACTTTTGGACGATTGCCAGTTTTTTTTATGGCGACGCTTACCTGAGGCCGTAAGTCCTTGAGCTCGGCTTTAGCGATTTCCAAACATTTTTCATTGGACCAGTACATTAATTTTGCTAATCTTTTATTAATGACACTCACGATCGTAGCTTCACTGTAATTTATTTTTGGAACATAACGTATATAAATCCAAAATTTGTATATTAATAGAGATCAACGAAATCGTATCGTATTGACAAAATCGTAGGATTGTCTTGGAAATTGTTAGGTTTGATAAAACGGGTCGGTAAAAATTTCAAGAACATTCAGACTCTTATAATATTATTTAATACTGTGGCACTAGGTTGTGACAGGGTGACTTGGGTTGTTTCAAAGAAAGGCACCAATAGTCACTTAATATGTATATTTACTATAGTAGGTATAAATTAAAGGCACAATAAGTGCCTTCGTAACGTTATATAATATAAATTTATTATTACTCTGAGAGTTGTAATTATGTATATTAATATTTATTTTGTGATTTTGTTCAATTTCATATGATATGCACAGCAAATAATGGTTCGAGTGATGTCAAAATTGTCAATAAGCTCACGCTTGACGTACACCTTTTAAAATGATCAAGGCAGCCAGCCAGGAGGCAAGGAGTAAAATATAGCGCCTTGTTACAATACTCTTGTTCGTAGTCACCTTGAGTACGCTTCAAGTGTATGGAATCCCTTCTATAATGTTCACTCTGATAGAATTAAACGTATTCAAAAAAAAATACCCGTTATCTGGCGTATCGTAGTCGAGATTATCCACGTGGCTCTGATTATGCTACGCGCCTTTCACATTTTAAGATAACTTCCTTAAAAAGTAGGCGTAAACTTTTAGACTTATTAAATTTACATAAAATTTTACATGGTAAATTGGAATGTCCTGATCTTCTTCAAAAGGTTAACGTATTCGTACCCTATCATGTCCCTAGGCATCCAATATCTTGTTAGATCTGAGAAGCTGTTGCTTCAGACTGCCACACTGTAAATCAAATCTTGGTAAGTGTTCCCCTCTATACCGTTGTATGACATATAATGAATTGGATGACTGCAGTATTGATATCTTTCATCTGCCTAAGCCCGCGTTTAAACGACTGAGTGTGGAAAAACAATGCTTTTAAACATTATATTTAGTGTCTATTGGTATTTATAAGCTATTATTTGATAACCTAATTTATTAATTAATGTACTTTAATCTCAAAATGTATTATATGAAAGCTGTATTTACCTGTAAAGATATAACATTTAATTTAAGTTTCGTAATGTCTACTACTGCTAATGTGCAATGTTATGTTGTTGGTGAATCTTTTGCAATAAATAAAATAAAATAAAATCAAGATGACAGTTTTTGATTTTGAATAAGTACAAACATTTTATAAACCCTACTAATATTATAAATGCAAAAGTATGGATGTTTGTTACAGTGTGTAAGTACAGCAGTGAAAGTATGAATTATTAAAATTTATTGGTATCAAACGAGATAAGAAAGAGCACAACAAATTCAATGAGCGAAAGTATGTCATAGAGTCAATAAACCAAAAAGATAAAGTTGCCCGCGGGCGCGAAAATTAAATTATGTACAGATTATATAACATTACATATTCAACAAAATACTAAATGGATTTTAATAAAACTTTACAATGATATAGCTTTGAAATCAGAATATCATATAAGTTACAATTTATAATTAGTAGTTTTTATGTGGAAGAGTATAAACCTGAATCCATACTTACAAACTTAAGATGGCATAATATTAATAGGGATTCTGTGAATCGTCCAAAGTATAACGATAAGTGGCAAGTAAGTAGGGAAAAATAAGCTGGTGAGCTAGTAAAAAATAAGTGGAAAACTAATCTTCGATAAATTGCCAATCCCCCACAATTCTTGCTTTAGTCCGATAGAGTGGAATAATAATAATAAGTGCGTAGCGAAGTGACGACCCCATCGCCCGCTGGTGGGGCATTTAATGCCCCTTGACTGCCATAAATGCCCCATCAGTGCAGTCAGTCTCCCTCAGGGCGGCTTGTGGCGAGCTGTCGGTGAGTTGCGTCACCGGGGGTACCGATGTGCTTCAGGGGGGCGTATGCCACCCGCCTCTGTCTTGCCTCAACCAGCCGGACAGAGTGGAGTCGCAAGAGCAAATGCTCGAAAGATGGAAGTTTAATAATATCATAACGACGGCGTCTCGATCGCTGTCGCAGACACACCTCTCTACACCCTTAGCCGTTCACACCAATGTTGCTCTCTTCGCACCAATATTGGTCTGCTTTTTTAGGGGCCCCATTTAGTGAATGGCGAGTCACCACCTGCCATATTTAAAATCAATTAGGAGGCTTTGAGAAGGCAGGTGACCGGAGTCTCTTCCATAGTCCGGTTCTCATTACCACCGAAATTGAAATGCAATAGTCCACAGGCTTTTTGGTGTAGTCTAACTGGGTGTAGTCTTTAGCTGCATTTTTCATGATGCAGATAGAGATTACACCTAGTTGGTACACTCCACGCACAATTTAATTAAATTGGCTTAAATGGCCTCTACGCGTTGGATCTGTATCCACGCGCACGCCTTATAAAGGACCGTGTCTTATAAAGACGCGTGATATAAGCGACAATAATAATAATAATTTATTTAATAATTTATAAAGTTTACAAATTCATATAAACACGATAATAACTACTTTAGTCAAAGACTGTGTTGCAGTTATTAACGCCCACCTCGAACAACCTCTTAACAAGAAAACTATAACCTAATATATTATAAGTTATTACGTGTGATGTGTGTGTGTGTGTGTGTGTATTATATTATATTATATGTCTTATTTAATAAAATACTCAACATCATCATAATCCAGATCGAGTAGCCATTTCTTCAGTACACGTTTACAATCATTAAGGGACAATATATATATGTTATTTGTGATTAATTTTATTATATAATGATGAGCTTAAATATACATAATGACGTTTGACTAGTTCTGTATTGCATTTATCAATTACAAATATTCTGTTTGCCAATCTTATATTTGAAGCTAATGAAGGTTCTCCCCTTACCTACAACAGACTTACAACATCCTCATCCAAATAAATACAGAAGTGTAACTACAAACCACATTATGTTTTATATACAACTAATATAGTTTGTTAAGAGTTATTACAGATTATAAATATAAAAATAGAATACATCGACACTTATATAAAAGGATATTTTTAACGGGGAAAATGGAGGACTAGTAAAAATTTTGCTGTAAGTCGAATACGCTACGCTATTATAATCCTCGTTCGACATAAGCATTGCATAAGAGTAAGTTTGTAGTATTTAGGTAAGTCTTAAAATGAATCATGCTAATATCTTTGATTGTTATGTATGTTTTGTGTTTATTCATGTAAAGAAGTAAGTGCGGTCTTTTTTAAAGTGTTACATTATATATATTTTTTTGACAATTTTTTTTACATTTTAGGCTGTATTCACGTTTATTTCAAAAATATCATAAGAAAGAGAGATTTGTATTATATATATTCATTATTAAACAAACATAGCATCTTATAAGTTACACACACTGAAAAACATGTTCATGTAAAAGACGAACTAATCCTATATATGGATCCCTTCCAGTCAACCTTAGTAAGGTAAAAAGGAATAGCGGTGTGTGATTGGTAATAAATAAATATATAAAAGATACGCATTTAATTTATATAAATTTACATAGCATTATAATAATACATATAAACAAACAAATATAAATATATACATCTACGTACATACATTATTGGTTTATTGAATTAATGCCTTTTACCATTTATTCGTGCTACATATATGAAGTATTTTACAGCTTAAATAATCAAAATGTATGCATAAATAATAGTGAAAGGAAAGAATGCTAAAAACGTTATAGAGATAAAAGAGTTAATTGAAGACATTAGTTAAGACTTAAAAAAGAAAATACAGAAAAATAGTAGACGAAAGTAGACTAGATAATAAATCAAAGAAAAATAAATATTAAATACTAGCTGTATTCTAAAGTATCATTTGTCTTAAGCTTGCTCAGTATAATTTTAAAAATTAATTTAGATGTGATAGTAGCGATTCTGTGTATCAGTGCGAAAATGCACTTTGTTTTCTTCGATATAGAAAATAGATGACAGACTCCATTAGAACATGACTTGCAGTCGCCAAAACTCACATATTTAGTAGAATGTCGCAAATTCATAACTAATTTGTATCCACATTATGAATTTTAATGCCACACGAATGCCACAAGTAAGCCACTGCTAGTCGGAAACTCAACAAGAAATATAAATCAACAGGCACCAAGAGGAACATTAGCTTGTGAACTCATAAATAACTCAGGAGGGAGACGCAGCTATACTTATGACGATGAGAGAACGAGACGGCTGTATTAACATTGCATTAGTTGAAAATTTAATTGTAATTTTTTACGGAGTAGAGAGAATGGTTCTTTTTCATACTAAAATCTAAAATCAAAAGATATAATATAACTTGGACAATGTCGGATATCCTTGAAATGTGTCTTGAAAATAGCTCAATTTCTTTAATTTTTCTATAACGAATTTCATAAATGAATAATTAAATAATATTTTCACTGAACTATCTACAGGTTTACAAGATTTTAGGTCATCTCTTACATAATTTTTGTACGAATTGTCAAAGTTTATATGAAAGAAATCTGTCGTAAAGAAATAATTATTTTACAAAATTGTGTATATTTATAAATTATTGGATTAAATGAAGAGTGTACAACAAATAGAAATACACAACTTGTATATTTGATGGAACACTAAGACCACATTTTCACAAGTGGATGTATTAAGATCCTTATCCCAAGTTTTCCAGTCTCCCGACGCTAGGTAACATAAATCTTCCCGTTCCCGTGTGATTAACTTGTTTCTCGTCTAAAGTTTTCTATTCACACCAGACCGCGTAGTTTCGGAATTAATCCTTATCGATCAACGTACAACGGTAAAATCATATAATAAGATTTTTATAATTTTATTTCAATCTCATACGTCGTATATATGTAATTATAGCCGTTTAAAATTTCGTTCTCTTTAAAAAAAAACGTCGCCCCAGACTAAGATTTTTATCCTGTGTCGTGGATGCAGTTACAAACTAAGAAACGCATAAACAACCAGGCCGGAACAAATTTTTGTAGATCATTCAAAATATTTGTCCCGTGCGAGAATGAAACCCGCGACCCGTTGCGTAGAATCCGATTACTTAACCACTGCGCTAAACGTGTCGTCGTCATTCAATTGAGAGAAAAGAGATTATTGTGCACGGAGTTTCTCTTCGCGATCATAAATATTGAAGCGTGTAGAAGAGGATTGCTGACAGCTCAATTGCGAATCTTAGTGGGTACATTGATCTCAAAACTAACGGCCTTTCAAGTGGAAAAATATTTAAAAGTTAAAAAATAATTGAGCGGATCTTAGTGACGTATGACTAGAGAGCAATCATTACACCCACATTCCTCATTATATTTGATTTAATCAGGAGCTTAAATGAACAATGAATGTCTGAGAAAATATAAATTATAATATATAGTCTGTATATATATTATTATGGAATTTATTATTTATATTTATTATGGAAATCATATATATATATAAATAAATCGCAAAATGTGTGTGCGCATAACTCAACGCCTGAACCAATTTGGCCAATTCTTATTTAAAATATTTGATGAAATTCAAGGATAGCTTTTAAGGTGAGACAAATTCGAATAATTATCGGAAAATCTTAAAAACAGCCCTTTTTTCCATACAAATGTTTTTTAACTAAAACGTACAGTCAATTTGACATTTATTATTATTGTATAAAGTTCATATTGCAATCACTCACTGTTGTAATCAATGTAGGTGTGTTCCTAACATCAAAGAGTCAATTTGCGCTTCATTAACGCTATATAAAGTTGAAATCAATTATATCTATCAAAACAGTGTGCAGGATTTAATGTCACGTTCCAAAATTGAATAGTCACAAAATAATATTCATTTGGAACTTTTTTATTCACAACGCCCTACCACCAGGGTGACGGTTCTGTACAGGAGAATTTTTGCCCTGACTATAAAGAAACAAAAAACTGCCACTTTACAAATCTTTTTGACAGGACGAAGTCTGTCAGGTTCGCTAGTGATGTAATAAAGTTATGTATGTTATATTATAGATGTTCTAATTTAGTTAAAACAGTGAATATGATTACTAGTGAGTGCTCAAGGCCCAACAAAGCTCATTCCATACCCACGAACCATGTGGACATGAAATCCATGGTTCTCGATTTGCCCACGTGCCTCCCACTAACAGAAAAATAAACTAATATGTTTGTAATATTTAATAATTTGTAAAAACAAATAAATATGATTACCATTATTAATGAAATATTTACAACTGAAACAATACACTCCACCATAACAACTACGGATAAACTATTCCTTGCTTGTGTGCTTGGTATGTGATAATAGAGATCGGATAATCGGATGCATATTTACCTAAAGTTAGTTTAAGACAAAGTATGGAAACGGCTTTTTATTGTTTTGTTAAATAAAAATCCCGGGATTGCGGAATTGGATAGCCGGATGTTTATTTATTTACCTAATTTAGTTTTTGACAAAGTATGGAACTGTCTTTTTATTTTATTTCCATAAATAAAAATCCCGGAATTCCGGTACTGTAGAACATTTTGGTAATGCAAAACTAGTCGGTAATATGAGCTTATAATATCCTATTTAAAATGGGGCGTAAATATTACCTCGGTTACTACAGTTTTAATCACTATCTATCACTATGGGTTGGTCATTGAAATCTGACTGATTTCTTAATGTCTGTGCTGAACATGATTGTGTTGCCGTCTCACTCACACTCATTAAATCGGAAGTTAACTCAGAGTGAGAGACTAGACCATACTTACACCCGGGCACTATTTAATTATTTAATTGATTATTGTTTTAGTCAAACTAGCTCACTACTTTCGTAACCCTCTTCATGTAATAAATCGTACATTCATAAATCGCACGGGGAACTGAAACTAAACTTCATGTAAATACGTATGCATAGTGAGTAGTGCTTCATGTATAAATGAACCCGGAGTCTCGGTCTTTTGAAAATAAATACGACGTACTAATTTAGTAATTTTCAAACAATATCACTACATTAAATTTGCAGTCCCGTATTTTTTATTTAACAAAATGTATTTTAAAAAGCCGCTTCCATAATTTGTGAGCCAAAAATTAACTTAAGGTAAATATGCATTCGATTATCCGATCTCTAGTGATAAGTCAAGTACTAACTGATTGATCTAAGATTTTTTATTATTACATTTTATTCTTTTTTAATATTTTCATGTACATGTTTGTCTGGCAAAGTAAATGATACTGTTTAAATGGCCAAGTGGTTTTCGGGACCCAGATCAAAATTTTGGATATGTTGTTTTCCTGGTCGAGCTGAGCAAAAAATGTAATGGTCGTAAAAAAAGTTAAGGACTCATTTTCCCGCTAGGGGGCTCTGAAGTCTGAATTAGAAAATCGTGGTTTTCGGCAGAATCATCAGACTTTGCAACTGTTAAGAGTTTACCTGATGACGGCCTCCCCTTCAAGAATGAGTGATATTCAGCGCTGCCTTACAAGACCCTTGAAATTAGAATATTTTTTCGTTGCTTATTTTGAAATAAGATTTTTTTTTACTATATTGTACTTCTGATAGTAGTTATATGAGAGCAATGAAACCTTTTTTATATGTTGTCTTAATTTATCAACAGCTAATACTGCCGCGTGTTATTGCTCGTGCAGCACTTTTAGTACAGACTCGCATGTAAACTACGATTTTTAATTCGAGTCAGTAAAATGACAAGTGCAACTGTCACTGATACAAAAAAGGGTGACCCACTACAACCCACTACAATAGTGATGTTCGGCAATCAATAGATTTAGACATTTAGTCATGCTTTATTTTATTAGGTATCAAAGCGTTTTTTTTATCTATACTAATATATAAAGCTGAAGAGTTTGTTTGTTTGTTTGTTTGAACGCGCTAATCTCCGAAACTACTGGTGCGATTTGAATAATTCTTTTTTTGTTGGATAGTCCATTTATCGAGGAAGGCTATAGGCTAAATAACATTACGCTATGACCAATAGGAGCAAAGACAGAGCGGTAAATGTGTAAAAAACGGGGAAAATTATTCATTTTTGAAGGCTTTCTTTGCGTGCGCTGCGAAAACGGTTCAAGATACACAAAAAATATGTATGAAAGAATTATTCCTCTATACATGATCTAAAAAAAGTCCGCGACGGCATATGTCTATCTTTTAAGGTTTAGTCACAATGACCGTTTTTATGGTACCAAATTTGGATATGTCGCGTTGTCAAGATCGGGTAACAGCTGAGGTGCGCAAAATAACTATTCCACGCGGACGAAGTCGCGGGCACAGCTAGTTGTAAATATGTAATACATACCATATTAAATAATATGATTTGTGACACATGACACTGGAAATGTAATTTTACTGACTCGAATTAAAAATCGAACTTTAGGATCTACGTATACATGTATAATACCGTATATATATAACCTATCTACTTATTATACTAAAGCTTGATCTGACGCAAATACTAAACTGTGGGAGTGTAACGGATTCCAAACACCTGGAGGAATCTAACACAATGCAAATGCTCTGGCGCTCTTCAACAATTCGCATTGAACCAATATGGAAGGAGACGGACCACAAACGTCCTATTAGGGGGAGGGCTGTGTCTAGCTGTGGGAATATAACGACTAAAATGATGGGGATATGTTAAGGTTGCATTATGGTGTTCTGGTTTGTAGGTTATATACGGACCGGGCACGGCTGCTTCGGTGAGTATCTGTGTCGAATAGGACGGGAGGGATCGACACATTGCCACCACTGTGCATCCGACCTCGACTCGGCCCAGCACACGCTGGCGGAGTGCCCCGCGTGGGCCTCCGAGCGCCGAGTCTTGGTCGCAGAGATCGGGCGAGATCTGTCTCCGCCGGCATTGATTGCGGCAATGCTGGCGGACGAGGGAGGTTGGAGGGCTGTGGCCTCCTTCTGTGGCTTCCTTCTGGAGCATTACTGCTTAGTAATGCTCCAGAAGGAGGCCGCCGAGCGGGGTCGGGAGATGGCCGATCCCGCTCGAAGGAGGCGGCGCCGGGCTCGGTAGCACAGCTGCGGCGCCACCGCGGGTCGCCGGCGGGCGCGAGGAAGTCGCGACCGCTACGGCGACCCCGGGATGGACCACGCCCCTTCCGTGGCCGGGGGGCGTCGTCGGTGGAGGAGGCCGGGGGAGGTAGTGTAGCCACCCCCGAGGAGGGCTCCCCTGTATCGACGGGGGAGCGGAGGCTGGGGGTTCCCGGAAGTAGCTTGGTAAGTTCCCGGGGGCTCCCTTCATGCCTAAGGAAGGCCATCCCTGAGATTTTTAGTGGGTAGGCCTCCCCCTTCTGGGGAGGAGAGCCCCACATAACCGCCGGCTCGCCACAGCCGGGGTATGCTATTTAATGCATTTTCATCAGGGAAACAAAAAAAAAAAAAAAAAGGTTATATACGGAGTCTAATTACCTTACATCGAATATATTACAAGTACGAGTATTAATGATAGTACATACAGTACGGGAATAGACCATCACGTTGTCAGTCTATCATAAAAAGTTATAAAATACGTAAAGGCTATATCACTTGTACTTCAGCAGAGTGACAAAAATTTCTCATAATCATAATTCTTTAATAAAACAGCAAGCAAAGCGCAAACCAATATCTGTTTCGTTTGCGAATTTTTCCGAGTGGAAAAAGTTGCTTCTGACAAAACTACACAGTGCCAACATAAAATATGTCTTCACAAAGCAGCGTTTGGAGTTGTTGAAATTAATTAACGAATGCCCCTCGGTTGGAGAGCACAGAATTACAGTTCCACAGAAAGTTACGTGGAAAAATTCGCAAATTGTTCGACTTTACGATATTTCGGGGCACATGTACTTATGTAATATTTAACTCTAATTAAATTTAATTAGATTGTACCCCGCTCTTTTTAAAAGTACACGTAGAGAAATAATGAAAAATAAATTTACATATGGAGTTATTTTCTTAATATCTAAAGTAATTGCTTAATACAGTCACTGCCAATTTGACCAATATTATCTCTGTAATTATTTATTTATTTTCTAGTTTGGGACACAAACAATTACAACAAAACATAAAAAGTAAACAGACTTACAAAATATAAACCAACAAAGTGTCCACACACATATATTACATTTTAATAAGATTTTCAAACGTAGATATAATTAATGATGAACGGTACATATTATAATAAATCATAAAATCAATTAAATCAAATCAAAGACTTAATATTCAAATAGTAATAGTACTCACTTTTGAATGTCAAAGATGCTACGCCATTGGTTCACAAGTCTACGGCGGGAGACCTTGTACTGGAAAGAACCAGCAAGAAAACCAGCAAGGGCAATTTTTTCCCCCTGTATCATTACAGAGTCGTCAGTTTGAAAGCCGGCTTCAGATACCACAGTCTGAATCCAACCTCCGATACAAGTTAAGATTATTATCCATTATCAATACTTATGTACTGTTGGTTCTATTTCAATGTCCCACTGTACATTTGGATATGGTACAGTCTTCCTATTTTTTTAATTTATTCTAAACAAAATATGAACTGTTTATTTTCAGGAGTTTTAGATGAAATCTTGAGATTTCTTTAATGTAGATTACTTTGCGAAATTATTAAGAGATTTTTTGTTAATATATATATGTTTATTATATTATACTTATGTATTCATGTTTTTAATTGATTTTACATTTTATTATCTCGTGTTTTTCGGTACATTTATCGCATTATATACTTCATCTATTGAGTCCGAATCTATTCCCTATACAATAAAAGAAAGAAAACATATATTGCCGACATATAGTACAAAATAATATATAATATAAAAAATACAACACTTATGTTACATGTAGCCGTTGCGAACGAATGAAAACTGATACAAGAGCTTTCGAAATAGTTTTGTTTTTTAGATTTAATAGAAATAAAAAATTGTACTGTAGGGCTAAAATGAAATTTAGTAATAAAAATAATATAATTCTTAACATTAAAAAAAGATAAATTAATGTTCACACGTAAGCCTTATTAGGTTGAATTCACAATACACTATATATATATGTATGTATGAATTTAGAGCAACGCAAAATACGCGCGTTAAGTACTGGAAAAACTAAAAATACTATATCTTTTTCCTTTCACTCAGTTGTAAGTACCATCGATAACGTTCCGAATACAAATTTGAATATCAATTTGTTCGAATTCATAGGCTGCGTTCATTTAATATGATTTTTTTTTTTAACAAAACACTACCGTTGAAATGCCAAGTTATATTCAGGATGATTTGTTATTAGGTAAAGTTGATATGTTTGAACGTATTTAACGTAATGTTAGTATTTAACATAAATTAAATAATAATAATTACAAAAACTTGAACTTGCTATTTAAAAACTGATTATTATATAATTGTGTAATAAGAATACAAAATTTTCTTACATATAAACAAAAATTTTGTTTATAATGTTCTGTAAATTCACTCCATGTGATATCAAACAAAAATATATATGTATCTCCTAAATTTAGTTGTTTCATAGAGTAATCATTCTAAGATCAATCTTGTTAATTTTAGTACGGATGGTAGAAGTTTAGATTTAGTACAAACTGACAAATTTCTTTGACATACTTTGAACTCCATCATCCTAGACAAGATCTTGGAAATATCTATTGAAATGAAAGTTCTGTATCAAGATTTTAGGTGACAACCTAATTCTGTCAAAGTTTGATGAAACTTTGTTAAGCTTTGTATACTGTAGTTTTTGGTAATTCTTATAAAGCAACTATGTTGTAAGAGTATATTTTGCACATATTTTTTTTATATTCAGCAGCCACATGGGTTCTCAGACAGCTACTCGGGCATCTTCATGTATAACAAAAAATTGATTTCTTTTTGCTCAGGAGAGGAGGCTGAGAATCCTCATGGATACCACCGCAACGGCAAGTAGAAATACGGTGATTATGTCGGATTCCTGGTGAATCGAGGCGCCTCGACCCAACAGACCTACCGACTAAACTCAGCTTGAGCCTTTGGTCCTAGTGACCCTACTAGCTTGACGTGACAGAGAGCCACACCTCAGGTGAGGCACGGTTAGCGCTGCCCTATGGAGAGGGCATATGCGCTAGAAGAGGCATTGTACACCAAAGTGGGACCGGCCTAGGTTGACAGAGAACCTACTCGTGGCTAAGCAGGAGGCTGTCGATTAGGAGGTGACAAGGGAGGCGACGGCTCAGACACCGCCGCTTGCAGGTCTAGAAGGTCCTGTGTTAATTGGTTAGTGGGGTCGCTAAGGACATGTCGCGGTCTACGTATACTCTGCCGATATTGACTGCTGCCTAATAATAGGCTCGCTGAAGGCGGTGTTGACGGGAAAAATTGACTTTGACTTACTCAATTTATATATATACATATATTATTTATAAGTATAATATGTGTGTATATGCATGTATATTTATATATTTTTGATTATGTATAGGTGTATCAAATCAATTAAACATATCTATTTTAATAATGTACGAGTATATAAATATGGCACTTCTATTATTTATATTTTTAAAACAATTGTATATAAATATTGTTAAATACTGTAATAATTTTTTTAAGTCGCACAAAACCATCTAGGTTTGGCTGGAAGAAATCTCTCTGAGAGATAAATCCGCCTTTGGACCAATTAACATTGATACCTGCTAGTATTTTTTTTTTACTTTTAAAGAGTTTATATATAAAATGTATCATAAACATTTTCCTGTAAACGGAAAATTTATTTTTGTTCTTAACAAAAAACTGTTGTTTTGTTGCTCGCTTGTAACAATGTTTCTTTACTACCCTTCCAATATACTGTAATCAAATTTAATTGTTATTCTGAAATCGATTTCTCTGGCAATAAAAAAGATAAAGCTGCAGTAATAAAAGGATTTAAAATAACCAAAATCACCCAAATGGTTATTGAGCTAAACTCGCAATTTCTCTGCGTAATCAAGTCAACATGAAATAACATACGAACTAATGTCACCGACATAGTTCTAAGAATTGCTAAACTTATGAGAAACACATTACCCGCATTTGAATTGGAAGGCATTATCATAAAACCTGCTAATAAGTGCGCTTCTCTTGAAACCCTTCTCATGAAACGATTATGATAAAGAAAACAGAAAAAAATTAAAACTTCTAGAATTTTAGAAAGAAAAGATTATTGCACCAATTCAGAGCTAAAATCAGTATTTTAATGAAAATAAAATTAACTTTAAGTTTTATATCTTCAATACTAGACGTCGCATGCTTGCCGCGGGGTGCAAGCACCCCGCGGTGGGGTGGTCCATCCCAGCTGGCTATGACAAAAATTGTGGTCTGTCGAAAATTGGTGAAAAAAGTCTTCGTTTTTGTCAAAAAAAGTAACTTGTATACAAAATTGTCTACGTTTGAAAATACACTAAGAAGCTCACGGTGAACGTGGTCGCCTGAGTGCCGCGAGGTGCGCGCACCTCGCGGTGGTGTGGTCTGCCCCACATGGCTGTCAGTTAAAAATTGGGGAAAATTAAATAAATAAATAAAAATTGTCTTCACTTATGTCACATGAAACTTCAAAACCCTGTACGGTCGCAAGAACACTAAGAATCTCACGGTGTATGTGGTCGCGTGAGAGCCGCGAGGTGCGCGCACCTCGCGGTGGTGTGGTCTATCCCACTACTGAAAAAAATATTGGTGGTCGGTCAAAAATTGGGGAAAAAATGTATTCAGTTTTGTCACATGAAACTAAAAAACTGTGTGTAGTTGTAAGAACACTAAGAAGCTCACGGTGTTTGTGGTCGCGTGAGTGCCGCGTGGTGCGAGCACCTCGCGGTGGTGTGGCCTATCCCGCTACTGAAAAAAAATTTGGCCGTCGGGCTATAATTGGGGAAAATTTGTCTCCATTTAAGTCAAAACAAACTGAAAAACCGCGTGCAGTTGTAAACACACTGAAAAACTCATGGCGCTGGAGGTCGCGCGAGTGCCGCGAGGTGCACGCACCTCGCGGTGGCGCTGCTCACTATTGCGTTTTGCGTTTTTCAAATAAAATCTTGTACAGTTGCGAAGCGGCACAAAAGCATATCGAGGTAAGTAAAAAAAAAAAAAAAGAAATTGACATTTTGTTATAACTCACATTTGGTTCCTTTCTACTCTTAAAATCCTCTCATTTGATACCCATATAGTTAAAATCGCAAAAAAATGTCAGTCGCCATCTTGGATCGGCGGCCATATTGAAATTTTAGAAACGTCACTAATGGCGTCGTATTCTACTCGTCAAGGCCTTTCATTTGATACCCATATTGCTTGGGTTGGAAAACAAAAGCGGTCCGCCATTTTGAGAACGGCGGCCATTTTGAATTTTCATCAACGTCTCTAACGCGGCTGTATTAGACTTGCAAAACCCTTTCATTTGATACCCATATTGTAGGGATTACAATACAAATGTTACTTGGCTTTTTTGGACCAGCGGCCATTTTGGTTTTTTAATGTTGTTACTAATAGGCTTCGATTGTGCTAAGTAAATCCTTTCATTCGATACCCATATCACCGTATCGGGATTGAAAACCGCGAGAATATAGCAAAAAGAGGATATTAACCATTACAAAATGGCCGCCAGCGCCGCCGCCATCTTGAAAATGTCAAATGTCAAATTTTTCCAGTGTAGTAGACTAAGCCGCTCACCGATTGGCTGTAACTGCAGGCGCGCAACTGTCATCGGTTCGCGTCAAAAAATTCGCAAAGTCGCCGAAGCCGAAATCTGCCATAGCGCCCAGTGTTGCCATATATCTGGCCCAAAATGGTGGTAAAAATGATCAGCGAGGCCCGGTGGACCCGGCCATGTGAAAAAAAATCAAAAAACACGCGATTTACGTTCTCCCCAAAATCTGGGAAATTACCCCAAAAACGGGGTAAATTACCCCACCGATCAATTCTCCCCACCGAGCACTACAAAAGGTCACCCGGGGTTGTCAGTCGAAAAACGCCGGCAACCCCGCGAAAACCGCGATTTAATTTTTTCAAAATTGCAACTTTTTACAAAATGGCCGCCGGCGGCGCCGCCATCTTGAAATGTTGGAGTTTCGGATTTTTCCCAATATCTGCACCGTATACGGGGTGGGATGACGTTTGTCCCGCGTCTCCAGCTCACCCCGATCTGGGAGATCAATTCGGGTCAAATTCGGTCTGCGAAAAGTTTCCAACCTCCGTGGAGGCCAGTGTTGCCAGTGTAGAAAAATGAAAATACCAGAAAGTCATAGAGGCCCCGCCGGCCTATAGGCGGGTGGTGTTGAAAAATTCCAAAAGTCGTTATTTCGATTTTCGCCTTTCGGGGCCCCTAGGGGAAAAACTACCAAAAACGGTAGAAATTTTCTCCCACCTGGCAACACTGCTCGCCGAGCTCCACCCCCGCCCGGAACATGTCACCCGCGTCGGAGGCCGCCATCTTGGCGAAAGTCCGGTCCGAAATCGCGTCAAAATTGGCGATCCAAGATGGCCGCCGGCGCCGCCGCCATATTGTTTTTCGCCGCGCGCCGCACTTTCTCGAGAGTCGAGGACAGTCCCGACCGCAGGAAAAAAGAAAATCCCGGAAAAAATCAAAAACCGCGCCGGTCGACGGTCGCAAACACGGGTCGAAACGGGTTTTTCAGTCCAAGATGGCGGCGGCGCCATTTTGTTTTTTCGCAGTTTGACAGCGGCACTGCATGCCTGTCAGATATAGAAAACCCCCCCCCAAACGCCATTAAAAACGGAGTCGATTTGGAAAAGTTGACATTTCGCGCCGGCCGCCATCTTGGATTTCAAAATCGGGCTTTATCGGGGTAGATTGGAAAAAAAATCTAAAAAATTCCACCTAAACATCAAAACACCCAAAACACCCTCTAAACACCTCAAAAACACCCCTGATCAGTGAGTCAGTGAGTGAGTGGTAATCGAGCTTTATATATAATAGATAGACTAGACGTCGCTTGCTTGCCGCGGGGTGCAAGCACCCCGCGGTGGGGTGGTCCATCCTGGCTGTTTTTTTAAAGAAAGGGTGGTCTGTCAAAGTTGGTGTGAAAATGTCGTCTTTTCTGTCACAAAAATCATATAAAGTACAAAACTGTGTACGGTCGTAAATACACAAAGAAGCTCACGGAGAGTCTGGTCGCTTGAGTGCCGCGAGGTGCGCGCACCTCGCGGTGGTGTGGTCTATCCCACTACTGAAAAAAAAAATTGGCGGTCGGTCGAAAATTGGTGAAAAATTGTCTCCATTTAAGTCAAAACAAACTGAAAAACCGCGTGCAGTTGTAAACACACTGAAAAACTCACGGCGCTGGTGGTCGCGTGAGTGCCGCGAGGTGCGCGCACCTCGCGGTGCTGTGGTCTATCCCACTACTGAAAAATAAAAATTGGCGGTCGGTCGAAAATTGGTGTAAAATTGTCTGCATTTAAGTCAAAACAAACTGAAAAACCGCGTGCAGTTGTAAACACACTGAAAAACTCACGGCGCTGGTGGTCGCGTGAGTGCCGCGAGGTGCACGCACCTCGCGGTGGCGCTGCTCACTATTGCGTTTTTCAAATAAATTCTTGTACAGTTGCGAAACAGTACAAAAAATATCGAGGTAAGTAAAAAAAAAAACGAAATTGTCATTTTACTATAACATACATTTGGTTCCGTTCTACTCGAAAAATCCTTTCATTTGATACCCATATAGTGAAAATCGCAAAAAAATGTCAGTCGCCATGTTGGATTGGCGGCCATATTGACATTTTGGAAACGTCATTAATGGCGTCGTGTTCTACTCGTCAAGACCTTTCATTTGATACCCATGTCGCATGGGTTGGAAAACAAAAGCGGTCCGCCATTTTGAGAGCGGCGGCTATTTTGACTTTTTTTCAATGTCTTTATCGTGGCTGTATTTGACACTTAAAACCCTTTCATTTGATACCTATGAAGCATGGGATGGAAAACTAAAAACCGGTCCGCCATTTTGAGAGCGGCGGTCATTTTGAATTTTTTTCAATGTCTCTAACGTGGCTGTATTAGACACTCAAAACCCTTTCATTTGATACCCATATTGTAGGGATTACAATACAAATGATACTGGGCCGTTTTGGACCGGCGGCCATATTGTTTTTTTCAACGTTGCCACCAATTGGCTTCGATAGTGCTGAAAAATTAATTTCATTCGATACTCATAATCGCCGTATCGGGATTGAAAACCGCGAGAATTATAGCGAAAAGAGAATATTTACCATTACAAAAATGGCCGCCAGCGCCGGCGCCATCTTGAAAATGTCAAAAGTCAATTTTTCTAGTGTAGTTGACTAAACTCCACATCGGTTGGCGGTAACTACAGGCGCGCAACTGTCATCGGTTCGGCGTCAAAAAATTCGCAAAGTCGCCGAAGCCGAAATCTGCCATAGCGCCCAGTGTTGCCATATATCTGGGCCAAAATGGTGGTAAAAATGATAAGCGAGGCCCGGTGGACCGGGCCCATGTGAAAAAAACGAAAAACACGCGATTTACGTCTCCTTAAAATCGGGGAAAATACCCCAAAATCGGGGTAAATTACCCCACCG